>JAZHYW010063634.1:0-26975 GCA_037355805.1 Ixodes ricinus | reverse complement strand
TGCCGTGGGGGACGCCGGAAAAACCGGAGCTCCTGGTCTCGAATGGTTGAAGTGGGCAGACATGGGCTAGCCACCTCTGCCTTCACCGCGGCTCAGTCGAACGCATCCAAATGCTGAGAGAGCCAAGCGCCAGAAGCCAAACGCTGGACGCCGGCGTTCCGCGTTCTAACGCTGTAGTTCAACGTAGTGCAGGGGAGACAAAGGCAGCTAGCTTCAGGCCTACCCCTGATCCTTCCAATCAGAGTAGCTTACAGCGTTCTGACGTCTCTCCTCGCTCTCCTCACTTTCTCGGCGCATATTTTTGTATCTTATTCCTTCTACATCTTAATACACGGCAAGCGATGAGAATGTTTAGGAACACAAAAACATTGACCTACAGTCACATGCTTTTACGGCTTGAGGTAAAAAAAAAACAACGCAGCTGGACAAGGACAAAGAACAAGAAGTAGCAGGGTTCGCGCTGGCTATGAACTGATTTTGTTTTCACCTATATATACATGTATATACATTGAGTCAATTACAAATCAGACCAACCTGCATGTAATCCCGGCATCTTTGAAAACCAGATAAAGGCTGTGTGTGACGAGAGCTTGGCTCATTTTAACGTGACTATCTGGGAGGATGAATGATGGAATGCTGACACATTTGTCTTTTGCTAGTTTATCTTTTAATTTCCAATATGTCTCTTGTCAGACTTTCTCCACTCTTTCTTTATTATCCTGATAGTCAGCGTTGAGTTCCGTCTCTTCTGTTCTTTCGCCCTTGTCCAGTTGCGTTGTTTTTACCTCAGCATACTAAACAACCAACTAGCCCAAAAAGAAGACATTTTAGCAGCTTTAATGGCATTTTTTTAACACATTACACAATTTTCCCCAGTTAGCAGTAGCCTGTTCAATATATAATTGAGTTAAATCGAAATAAGGCTACTTTCAAGAACGCGACGTAAAAAGGTCCTCCGATAAATCGAAATAGAAAGAAATCCAAGCACATTAAAACTTTTTTTCCCGGAACAAATTGTGTATTCCGCGTTTCACTACTTCTTTTGATAGCCAAGCAAGCGGACCCCTGACGATTCCGCGCGTGTGGTATTGGCACCACGTTACATCCAGTGGGCGTCACAAAGGGGAAGGGCGGGGGGCGGACCGCCCCGGGTGCAGCGCTCAGGGGGTGTTGCGGCGGCCACGAGAGCGGGGGGGGGGGGGGGAGGAGTTGCGGCGGGCTGTGCGACAAAGGGGGGGGGGGGGGGCGGGGGTGTCGTGGCAGGCTCACGCCCCGGGTGCCGCTGACCCTCGTGACGCCATCTGGTTACATCTCAGCTAATCTTGCATACACACGTGTTATGGTATCGCTTGGTTTAGAGGTGGGACTACTTTTGCCCTCAGTATTTAATACATGTTGAATTGGTGCTTGTTTTTGTCGATGGCAGTTGAGGGTATTTCCAAATGTTAAAACTATGGGTCTCGCATTTAGCATTCAAACAAAGCCGTAGAACGTCGTTTTTTAAACTTTCTTTACATGCGGAAGGGGCGTAGACAGTAATTACAAAAGAGGAACATGTGAACAGATCCGGTTCAATGAGGTGTCCCTTAGTGTCAGCCGTTACATAAAACACAGCCAAGAAGAGAGCCATGTGAACGAAACGCTAAAAATGGTCCGTAGAAAAAAGAAAAGTATACGGCTCATGCACACGTTTGTCACGCGAGCAGTTTAGCGTGATTGGTTTTATCCGAGTTAGCCTAGTCCGCGGACTTGGTACAAAGCTCGCCGAACCAAGAAAAAGCGACGATAAAACCGGTTCAAAATCCCTATAACCGTGGTACCTTTGCCCACGTGATACACAACATTCCACGGGTCGACGGGCTTGTCCTCGGACACGCTCCTGTGGTCTGCTGACCAGCTCTTGAGTGCTGCGTGTTTTTGTTTTTTCTTTTTCCCGGTACATGACAGATTTCGAACCACAGAAAAGGTGATGTCACCGATTTCGTAGGAACTTGTCCGGGGACAAGGCCACCATGAACTGGGCCATTTAAGCCGCGGCCATGTTACTAGTACGTCGTACAAGAGACGGTTTGTAGACACTAGAGAGTTTTAGGAAACCGGTTTTGCACATGCGATACAGTACGATAAGCCCTCCGGTGCGAACTGCGACATGCGCTACCGCAGAAGACTCACACACGCGCAACTCGTACCGGACGGCCCATCGTATACCGTATCGGATGTGCGAAAACAATTCCTAAAACTTCCGTAATGTCTGAGGCGCGGTTCTTCCTCGTATGATGGCGATGCCACACTGGTCATACTAACACTGTCTGCGGACATGCTCGAAGCATACACATATGTACGGACCAAACATGCTTCCAATATACTTGCTTCAATGCTTCCAAAACAGTGCTTCCAATATACTACTCCCGGAATTTGCGGGATTGTCCCGACTTTTCGTTAAGCGTTTCGAGTCCCGCGTCGTCTCTCTCGGGACAGCTGTATGTCCCTAGATTAGGTCCAGACCGTCCAGTTAAACATTTTATATGATCCAATGCGCTCCCAACAATGCGCGCTACGCTGCGAAGCACGAATCCCACGAAGCTGTGCTGCGGTGGCTAGCAATGGCTGTGAGATGCTTTAGCGTCTTTAGAATGCAAGCCATGGCAAGCCGGAAATCGGGGCGTCACTGGTGCCTGGCAGCGCCTGTTATCATCATCATCGTTCCCCTTTCTGTCTCCCTTCTCCTCCCTCACGCTTCAGCCCCCCCCCCCCCTTCCTTTCCCGACTTCCTTCATTGAAGAGTTGGTAACCCTACTTGAGGAATGCACGTACTTTGTTGTACATGTCTGCTACGAACACCGTGTCCTTTGTATGATGTATGAGCAGTGTGACTTGGAGGGAAGGCAAGCCGTGCATCGCCGGCTTCCGAACCTGTTGCTTGGCTCGACGTCCGTTGCCTCGTCTTCTTCCTCCAGCGGACAGGCGACCATGGGACGCACTTGGGCGCACCGCAGTTGACCGACGCAGGCCTGCATCTCGTGCAGCGAGGATCCGCCCACGAACTGCCGGTAGAAGGTGGGGCCTACGAGGGCCGTGAACAGGCGACGACCCAGCATCCTTTGACCCGTAGACAGCAGCTGCAGGTGCGGGTGTCACAGATCAGAAGCGCCACTTTTACCAACAATGTGCGCCGTCTAGTAGCGGTTGCACCAATCATCCGAGTCCACCATTGTTTCGGCGCTCACTTTGAGCATGAATCGGACACGAGGGCTCCGTCAGTGAGCGGCGTCATATCAGCTGAGCTCCCATCGAAATCGATCGAGAGCTTTGCCAATGTTCGACGAATACTCAGATTCAATCATGCGTTTTGTGCCCAAGAAATAAAGAAATGGTTATTTAAAAGCGTCTATTCAAGACTCTTTTCAATATAAAAAATATGGTAAGGGTGCAGACTGAGCTGGTGAACAGTAACCATGTAATTAACGTTAACCTGAGACGTCGTCCCGTCTATTTTCTGTCTCTTCTACGTGTTGATGTTTCTTCTCTACCCCAGAGTCCTTTTCAAAACCCCATCGAACAACATTCACGGTCCTGGGCAGTCCTGAGGAGTATGTAGGTAAATTGTAGAACGAAACAACTGAGTTGCGTGGTTCAATTTTTTTAAAGATTTGGGTTCGCTTGTTTTGTTTTTTGTTTGGTTGTTGGGAAAGAAAAAATAAAACAAACTTCCAAGATAACTGGACTATGTGTCGACGAAATTACTTGCAGTATGTTCAGTTTACAAGAGTTTCATCGGCGTTAGCCTTTTAGACAGACACGCAAAGGCCAAGGTATCGTATTTTACCGGTCAAATGAATGCATCACTTGCAGAGACAGGCGTTCGTCATGGAAAGAAATAGCCCAGAGGCTTTATTCACTCTTCCCAGACTCTTTGTCGACTTCCAGACTTAAAAAAAAACTAATGATTCATTGCGCGTCTACTTCTCCGCAAAGCCACGCAAAGCACTCCGCAGAGCCAATCGCTGCAATCTACGGATGCATCTTGGGAAATGACGAGGCTGCAAACATGTTCAGACTTACAAAAAAGAGCCTGCGCAGTGACACTGACCATGACATTTCGCCGTGCTCACTGTTACAACGTAAGCCTTAATATTTTCTTCTTTTTTTCTGCTTAAACGTCATTTTAGTTTGGTCATTCGCCAAGCTCAGTTCTACAGATTGCAGCGATTGGTTCTCCAAAAGGATTTGCGGGTAAAGTATACGCTCAAGACTTCTTCAGTCCTTATTGGAAGACTCTTTACAGATCCACCCTGCCTCGTTCAATCTCCCGCAAATACAAGGACAGAACCAATCGCTGCAACCTACAGAGCAGTGCCTTCGTCGGTGTTGCAGTGTGCAGTGATTGACAACTTTAGAGCTTAGCAAACGCCGGGCCTGGCTAATGATGTTCACTCCTCTTTCTTCGTGGTTCGCTATGAGGCGTTCTTATCGGCTAACTGTACGTTTACGCTTGCAAAAGCTAAAGCCCTTGTCACTTCTCTTTACAAGTAACGGCAACCAATAAAAATGACGAAGCACGTTTCGCTGGAACAAAATTGTGTCATTCAGTTTAAACCTCTGCTGTGCGCCCCCATTCGCTTCCTAAAACCTGCACCGTCACGCAGTCGGCGCTTCAAAGAATGTCGCTACTTGTAGGAAGCTCTTATCTAGGCACTTTAGCGACAACCGGAGGTGTTTGCATCCATTTCTGCAGCCGGCGGCGGTTTTCCAACACCTTCTATACTTCGTTTCAGCTTAGGTCCGAGCGCGGCCGATGTTATGAGCCGAAGGGCCAATCAAACAGCGAAAGAGGCACAGCGTCATGGCGTGCTTTCTGCAGTTGATAGGACCAGCCGGTATTCGCCGTTTCTCTGTGCGTGATCCTCTGACGGCGAGTTCTACAAAGCGCAGAGATCACGCCGCCATGACGCTGCGCTTTCTGCGCTGTATGATTGGCCCTTCCGCTCATAATATAGGCCGCGCTCGGACCTAAGCTGAAATGAAGTATAGACAGCTTGTCAAAGCCTGCGCGTCACGTGACATGACATCACGTCTTGGGGGTCCTGCACGGGCGCTGCTTGGATTCGAGTGCCGCGTCAGCCTTCGCGTGGGACTGTGATAGGGAACGAGTCCCACGCGAACGCTGACGCGGCTCTCGCATCAATCAGCGCTCGTGCAGGCCCCGGAACGTGACGTCATGTCACGTGACGCGCAGGCTTTGGAAGTTGTCTAGGAGGTGTTGGGTTTTCTCGTTTGTTCCCGGATCGTCGCGACTGCGACGAGAAGGCGCGAGATTTCTTGTCGCCTGCTGCTCTCGGCCCCTCTCGACAAGCTCTCGGTCAATCCTAAATACTCAACTCAACATAATTTCAAATGCTTTTGGTTGTATTTTGGTATCTTGGAAATACATTTTGTTAGAATGTTTGCTACTCTATTTTAATTACATTTCTCACTATCTTGTACTCGGTATCTGAAATACATTTTTATAACCTTGGAAAAAATGTGTCGCCGGAACAACCAACGGAACGGATCGACCGACTCCAGGGCAAGGCTGAACCGATTGCAAACTTGAAGCCAAGCGACCGAACACAGAGCAATTGAACAAGGCACAGAGCAAAACGCAGTCTCCAAACGTCAACAAAAGACCAATGGATAGTCCCAAGTTCGCCCGACTCAATGTGTCCTTTTGTCCGCTTTTCTTTTTTTATGTTGTCTTTGAATGGAAGGTCACGCTTGGAGCTAGCGAAGTGCTGGTGTCGTAATCCGGATTTTACATTCAACCCCACCTTTTGTCTGAAGTTAATGTTGTGCCGTCAGCGGAGGATTGTGACGCCGACGCTCGCACGATCACAATGGAGTGGACCATTTTCGGAAATCAACGATTCAGGAGGTTCCGGTATGAAAATGCTCGAACACGTTTTCATGCGAGCGCAGGCACTCCGTCGGCCAAAGCTGGATTTATTAAGCTTCAGTGACCTAGACTGAACTTCCCCAATCTTCCTTGTATTGCTCCAAGCTAGTTCACGAACGCGCTTTTTCATCTCCTTCCGAATGCCCGCATTGTTGCATCCCCAGAATCTTCGAAACCATTTTTTTCCGCCAGGTGGAGCCAGAGATTTCTAAACTGGTGATTCCAGGGGAGGGGAGGGGGGGGGGACGCGGCGCAGCGTTGTGGCGGCAAGTGATAAAATTTGTAGGTTGTTGGACTACGCGTAAACCTAGTCAACTTTAGAGAAACAACTTCTTGTTTCTTTGTATCCTGAAGGAAAGCAAGAGTATTTAATTTATCATGTTTCATTGAGACTTACAAATCTGTGATTACTAAAGTAAAACCCTCGTTTCTGAAGTTTAGTCAGTCCCTTTGGAGAAATATGTGATAGGATTTCGAGTTAATTTGTTCAGTTTCGGTTTATCTGGTCATGTGATCACGCACAGCTGCGTTGCTGCTTGCTTCGTAAACATCGTCGAAGAAGTCAAAATCGCCTACAATTATCGGCTTACTGTGACTGGGACGTTAATTAGCGCTCTCCTCAAGAACGTCATAGGCAAGAACATTGTTGATGAAACCAACTAGAATGGTCGTATGAGCAAGTATTCATTTTAATCGTCGCGACACCTACACTCTCCAACTCGTACATCTGTTCGAGATTGTGCAAAGTGGCAATGTTAAAGGCTACAAAACGGAAGCATCATCCCGTTGTTCTGCTTCCAGTCCAAGTGCGCTGCCTGTATATTATGCTGACTTACAAACACAAACGGGTTACTGCCACCGCTTGAGTGCAGTACAGCCTAGGTGCATATTCCAAAGCAAGAGCTTACGCTGATAGCCGTCGCTGCTGTGTCTCGGCTGAGCGTGTACGCTCCATGTTCACGCGATGCCTCGCGAAAATTTCAGGGGAGCAGGAAGACGGTCTTACCGTTCCTGTGTTGTTTCTCCAAAGTAATGGGTGTCCGAGATGATCTAAAATCCTTGGCAAAGCTTAACTCGTGCACTTAACACTCGACTGATTGCAACCTTCGAAGAAGGTTTCAATCAGTCGAGTTTCATTTTTCTTATCTGCCCTGTAATGTTTTTCTTTTTTTAACTCTGGTAAACTTTTTGTCTCATTTACGCGACAACCGCTTTCGAAGCCCACCTGATTGGCAGTGAACAGATCAGTTTTAAACCCCATTCATTTGATCCCTGGTGCAGCCCACTTAACCCGGCATTGTTCAAAACTGTTTTAGCAAAAACCCTATGTGTTCATATACCGCAATCGAAAAGGCATTCTCCGACTAGTGCCTCATATAAATGTTGTTCTTTCTTGGCAGGTTCCCGTTGAAAGAACTTCCGAAGCCCAAGCACAGGTGGCATGGCCAGAGCTGCGAGAAGATATCCCCAAGGACCAATCCATTAGTCTAGCCCATGAGAAGACGTTATTTACAATTTCAGGTGTGTGAAAAATTAGGCTCATCCTGTGCCTGGATGATTAGATTGGCGCCCCGAAGAAGTCAAGCAGAACATGTAGGATGTTTTTTTTTTTTTATCGGGAAGCTCATTGGGGAAAGCAGTGTTGAAAGCTTTTTAGAATACGTCCAGTGTTTACACTATATAAATGGGCAGAGCTCATTGTTAATAATGCATAGCAGTTTAATATTAGAGAGCCTCAAGTAAGAGTGTGTTCAACTGCTCGCCCGGGGTACGCCTTTATGGGCGCCATTAAATTGTAAAATTTTGTTGTTGGTCTATGGGGCTATGGGTGGTTTTTCAACGTAACTCCGATTAAAAACAGCCTTAAAGACGCTTGAACATTTTACGCAAAGTATAAAATAACACTTTTCTTCAGACACCTTTTTTTTCCTATAGGATAAGTATCTTTAAAACGCGAAAAAGTGGGTAATCTGTTATCGCTAACGCCGCCATTAAATTGCAAACGCTCACCATGGTGTGAGATGAGCACACTTACTTGAGGCTCTCTATCCCAGATGACTGGCTGTTTTCTTGTTTTGTTATTATGATGCGTGAATTGCACTTATATGATTAAGTGTGCCCGATGATATGAGACGCTTAGTTGAAAAAACAATTTGCTCTTTAAATATATAAAAAATACTTTTTTTTGTTCTAGATAATTTGTTTCAAGTAAGTATAACGTCAAGTATTATAACCCTCTTAGTAAATCTGATTATATCCGATAACATTATTTTGATGAGTTTTTATCTTCTACTACAAAACTTGTCAAAATATATGCATATATATATATATATATATATATATATATATATATATATATATATATATATTTCAATCTAGGGTTACTAATTTCCAAGTTTATATCATCTTCTCTGCAATTTTTGGCTACCAAAATTATTGTGATAGTAACATGAGGGAAAGCCACTGGATGAATTAACATAAAATTATTATGGATCTTATTATTCATATCATGGACTATGTTGTCTCGCAATGTATGCCATGAAGTGTTGGAAGAGACAGCACAAACATAGTAACAGGAAGCTTTAAAGAAGCGCTCAAAGCTTTGTGTTTGTTGTCCTTCCCAACAGTTTCGGGTTACCATGTCCGTTCGTTCCCATGCTTGCTTGCATGCTCGCTTTGACTTTGTGTCTGCACCTTGTTTAGACAACACTCATAATTTACCCACCTGTAAGTCTACATACTTTCACTCAAAGGTGACGTTTTAGGTCTACACTAAAGATCCAAGGTCAAAGAAAAGCAAACTGATTGGCGGATAAATAACACAGATATCAAGACACAGCAAGTGCCATCGTGGACTCTTAATGCGTCCAACTTTTCTTCATTCCACCCGAGGTGACAGAATAAAAAATTTGGAGGTCGCGCTTGACTTTCGTCTTTCTGTATGTCGCATTATATCTACAAGAAATGCAACTTGATTCCAGGAGTAGTGCCAGCATGGGATCAAGAATGCTAAGGTTGGAGATAACAAGAGAAATGCGGCATATTTCCGCTAAATTCATTAAAGGAGATAGGAAAACGAAACTCCAAAGCTCATTTTTTAGCTTTAATGTGTTGCATGTTGCAGCATAACCTCAAAAACACCAGTCTTGCGTTGAAAGGCACAAGAAAACTAATATTAAAGCTAACTAAACGATCTTTCAATGTCCACCTGGTGGATGCATGCGGAGCCTATTTGGGAGGTAATCTAGCAACGTTGGGGAACACCATAAGAGAATCAAGATCAGATTTGGCACAGTAAAACCAGAAACGCAAGATCAAAAACAAGAGGGTAGAAATAACTTAAATGATGAACAATTACAGGAGGTATCTAAGCGAATCGAGAACATAGTATCCAAGCAACCGGAAAGAGAATGGACATATGAAGACTTAGTTAGTGTTTTCAAAAGAGGATTAGAGAAGTACCGAACCAGACAAGGAGGAAGAAAACTAAAACGCAAGCCCAAAAGCTGGTGGGATAAAGAGGTTAAGGCAGCAATATCGAGACGCCAAGCGGCATCTAGAGAACACAGATGGGCAAAAATAAGGGGGCCACACCAGCCGAAGTGACATCGAAATGGGAGGACTTTCAGGAACGAAAGCGGGAGGCATCAGCATTAATACAGGCCAAAATTGGGAGGGCAGGGGTCCAGTGGATGACAGAGATAAACCAAAAGGATAGGAATGCGGCAAAAAGGTTCTGGGAACACATCAGTGCACAGGGAAAAAAGACCGATGGGTACCAGCAGACACTAATCACACAGGAAGGGACAAAGGTAGAGGGTGAAGAGGCAAGGGAATACATTAGACATACAATTGAAGCAGCATTTTCGGAGTTAGAACCAGATCAGGCCATAGGGAATAATAGCACCTACACGACACAAGAGGAGGATCATAGTGAAGGAGAGGAAATGACCATAGGGGAATGGGAGAAAGCAGAAGGAAGGGTTCCGGCTGGAACTGCGACAGGTCCAGACGGCATACCAATGAGACTGATAAAGGTTCTAGGCCAAACAAGCAAATTGAAACTAAGGCAGGTGATTGACCAGATACTTATGGGAGGGAGGTACCCAGTGACTGGAAATTGAGCAGGATGAGATTGTTATATAAGGGCAGGGGAGACAAAGACAGTATCAAATCATACTGGCCAATCACAGTAACTTCAGTACTATACAGACTAGCTATGCAAATCGTAAAAAGAAGAATGGAAGAATGGGCAGAGAAAAAGCAGATTCTGGGGGAGCTTCAAAACGGTTTCAGGATGGATAGACGACTAGATGATAACTTATTCATAATCACTCAGTGCATAGAGATAGCAATGACAAGCCAAAAGCCATTATGGGTAGCATTTTTGGACATCAAAGGGGCATATGACAATGTGAATCAGGAAAAACTGTGGGACCAACTGAAGGTGTATGGGCTAGGGGGAACCACGGTTAAGTTCCTAGAACGGGTTTATACGGAGAACAGGGTGGTTATAAAATGGGAAGCCGAAACTACAAGACCAGCAGCAATAAAAAGAGGACTTAGACAGGGTTGCCCATTGTCTCCCCTGCTCTTTATGATATACCTCAGTGAGATGGAAAAAGATTAGAGCAGTGCAACTTAGGTTTTGACTTGAATTACATGGAAGAAGGACAAAAAGTAAATCAAGTACTGCCAGGGTTAATGTATGCAGACGACATTGTACTCGTATCAGAAAGTCGTGAGACAATACAGGAACTGGTTAGGATTTGCAGCAGGGAAGGAGACAGTTTAGGACTAAAATTCAGTAGGGACAAGTCGGGTATAATAGTTTTCAACGATGAGAAGGGGGAACCCCTGGAGATACAGGACACAGTGATAGAACACGTAGAAAAATACAAATATCTTGGAGTCTGGCTCAATGAGGGAAGGAAATATCTAGAGGAACACGAGGAGAATATAATTAGAAAAGGGAAAAGAAATTCATCTATTATGAAACTCAAGGCACTTTGGAACTATAACAGATATGAAGTGGTCAGGGGTATATGGAAAGGAGTGATGGTACCAGGATTGTCTTTTGGCAATGCAGTACTGTGCATGAAATCTGAGGTTCAATCAGGGTTAGAAATTCGACAAAGAAGCGTAGGCAGATTGGCGCTGGGAGCTCATGGAAAAACACCGAATGAGGGAGTACAGGGGGACATGGGATGGTCGTCTTTTGAGAGCAGGGAGGCAATTAGTAAGTTGAAATTCGAACAAAGGTTGACCGAAATGGATGATACGCGGTGGGCACGGAAGGTATTCAAGTATTTATACATGAAAAGTTTAAACACAAAATGGACAAACCGAACCCGAAAGCTTACATTTAAATATCTACACACTGGTGATGGGGCTGAACAGACTACAGTGAAAAAGGGGGTGAAAGAGGCAGAGAGGAAAATGTGGGAGGGAGAATGCAGGAGAAATCAGCTTTAACAGTTTACAGGTCACGAAAGCAGGACATAAGAAAGGAAAATCTTTTTGACAATTCACTGGGAAGTGCTTTGCTGTTCGAGGCAAGAACAGGAGTTTTGAGGACGAGGACATATAGGGCTAAATTTCAGGAGACAGACACATTATGTGCCGCCTGCCATAATGATAGCGAGACAGTAGAGCACTTGGTTTTGAAGTGCACGGGGCTTCGTCCTGCCCTCCCTGAAGGGGTAACGGATTTGGCTGGGGCCCTGGGTTTCACTGGCGACGATGGAAGGACGGTGGAGAAAAGGATTACAGTGACAAAGAGACGGTTAGAAGATTGGTGGAAATTATCTAGGGAAAATTGAATGTTGGACAACTAACTAGCACAGCTGGGAACAGGCGGGACAGAGGAAAATTGGGACTCCCTCCCGCGTGGCTCCGGCCCAAAGTCTCAACCCTGTCTCCCAGTGGGTCCGGTGCTGGGGTAACGCCGAAAAGGTTTGACCAGAGGAAAATTGGCGACTCCCTCGCCGGGGGGAAGAGGCAGGGGGTGATGTTTTTAGTTTTTTTGCCCGATCCCCCGAAGGTCATCCTGGTGATATCCCACACTGCCTGGTGATAGTTAGGGGGAGAAAATTGGTCTTAAAAGGGTGGGAGGAATCACGTTTTTGTCTTTTTAGACTTAGGCTAGGTGGCGCAAGCTACCGCCCGATACAAAGGGTATAGCCATTAACATCCATCCATCCATCCAGTCATGACGTAGTAGATTCCTTTGGAGCAGCGCCGCTTCTTTGGAATTTCAACATTTTCCTTCTTAGCTTTCCTCCACAACTCACAAATCGAGCAATAAACTAAACAGTCCAAGAAGACGGAAAGGAGGGACTCCCCTCTTCTCGGACCCTCGTTTGTGCACCCAGATACAGCCATTATCCCCCTAGAAGATTAGCCAGTCGCCCAAAACTCGGACAAAAGTTGCTTTCCCCAACCCGTTCAGCCCTAAGCTGACAGTGTTGTGGAAGCTACGTGCTCTTTAGGCCAGCCACACGCTCGTCACCACACGGGTACTTCGAACGGCTCGGTTGTAACGCGTTGACGCTATTGACACCACCACAACGCTGACAACGCCACCAACGGCAAAGCTCATAATCACGCCAGCCTTGCTACTTCACGAACGCGGGAGATCTTTTCTTTCTGTTTTTGTTGCGTCGGACATCTCATGACCCATCGCGCTCTCCGTTCGCTTCTCTCCGTTCGCTTGCGAGTGCACCATTCGGAACGAAAAATAGAGCCAGTCGTTCAAAATACAAACGACCGATTATCATTTATGGTTATTATCTGTCATGCTTGACTTTTTTCCGAACGAAATTTGAATATTTCCATTTTTGTTTCCGTACTTATTCAAGAATTGTACAGCACTTTTAAAATTCAAATACAAATTTCACTACAACCCAGTTGCAAGACGAAAACAAAAACAACAAATATCAATAGCAGATACGGTTTTTTTTTCAATGCAGAGGTTACTGCGACACAAGTAAACAAAAAAATACTAGTCAAATGCGGCGTCCCAATCATAGAGTTATTACAATAAACGCTAGAGGCTCAGCTGGCGCTAGTGTCTACGGAACTTCCGGTTGCAAATTGAAGCAGACAGCATGCAGTCTAGATTTCCAGCCTCCCTGTGTATTCCTATGGGAAAACGCGCGTGAATTTTGTCTCTTCGCCGGAAAATAACATGAATAACTTTCGTCATTTTGGTTTTACCGGATAGTATGTACCTTTATTGGTATTGGGAAAGTGTAATTGCTTTAGTTACAGCATTTTTCTTTACCACTGAACGATGTTAAACTTCGCTCTATTTCAGGCCCATACCTCTGTTTCAAGGAAGGTATGTGAAAACGAGCGACGATTCTAAGCAAACTAACGATCGAAATGAATGTAGAGTGTGTTCAAGGTTTGCTAGCATTTCGGTGGTGCTTATATATTGCTAATATGCCCGTCCTGTCATTGGATGAAAATGACTCCGTCGGGCATCTTTACGATCGGTTAAAGAAACATTCGAACGCAAAAAACAAAGCTCGTGAGGTACGAAAGGTGTGTCTTTTTATTATTTCCTATGTCGGGCAGTTTTTATCGGGCACCTGCTCTCTGGCTTCCCCTATTTGCAAAGATTTGGAGCGTGCGGGTGATGATTTGAACCCAGAACAAGCATCTTCGCACATATTCATGGGCAGAAAGAATAAAGCAGTACTTATTTATTGCAAATCTGACTATATTACGTGGCTTTCAATTTATTTTGATCGTCAGCGTGCGCAAGGAGTTACTTATCCAGTGTTACTGCGTAGTTCTTGCCGTCTATCTTGGTTTTCCACATGTCGATCCTTCGTTCGTTTGGCACGTATATCCCCCATGCTGGAATGCGTCGACGCCGTGTTCGCGCTAACAGTGTCCGACAGTGCACATAAATACACGTACGAAGCCGTTTTAGCACCGTTTTTAATGCAACGAATTTGAATGAAAAACACCGTAACTGACCAATTATTTCGTCTGCGTGACTGAGAAATGTTCCAATGTGCCTTGTACGTACAAATTATTCGTGATATTTGCTCTTATAATCGAGCGCAGAGGGAAAATGCACTCGCTTTTTCCCATAGAAATGCATTACCGGAAGTCAATTTCTGACTGCTTGCTGTCTGCTTCAAAATGCAACAGCACACTAGCGCCAGCTGAGCCTCTAGCGTTTATTGTAATAACTCTATGGTCCCAATATATCGCGGCAAAATCAACAAGCCCAAGCGTTTAAGCGCGAAACACATGTACGACGAAACCGTCCGATCCGACGTGCGGACTGCCGGAATGACCTAGGGGGGCGAGGGTTTCCGTAGCACCGGAGAGCGTTGAAAACCCTCGCCTCCGACCGTCGTATTGCGCGGTCGGACGTCGGATCGGACGGTTTCGTCGAACATGTGTTTCACGCTTTACACGGTAAAACTAACAAAATACGGCCGCAAGAAAAGTGAAAGCCGTTTACAACTCCCTGTAACGCCGATTTAGAGCGCAGCTCTTGAGGAGGAGGAAGAGGTACTGAGGGGAGGGTATACCCTCCTCCTCCTCCTCCTCCCCTCATTCTTCAATCTCCTCCGGGGGGGGAAATCACGTGACCTGGGGGGGGGGCTCGCGCGGTGCATTATGGGACATTTCCCATAGTGTACCGCGCGGTTACGCCGACGCCGCTCAAGCCGTAAACGGGCGCCTAAGAGCTGCGCTCTAAAAATGGGCAGGAGTCCTTACACCGTGCTTCCTATTCGCGTTAGGCGTCGGCACTCTTCCATATTTCGAATCGAATGAAAAGGGAGCGATTTACTTCATATAGGTCACCGCAGTCAAGGAGCCGTCAGCTGAAGACGACGGAAATGAACGGTTTAAACCTCAGCAACCAAGGCGCTCTCAATGCGTTTCGATGTGTTTCTGTCTCCCAGTGCCACACCACACACCGTGAACGTTTCGGCTCTTATCATATGATCGCATTGCGGTTGTAGAGAACGCAGTGAAACGTAACTCCGCGAATCGCCAAAGACGCACTGCTGTCGACGGAGAAGGAATCTTGAGTTGTGATTGCGCTTTTGAAAGATCCACTCACTCGTTTCACCGTTAGAGCACACGCGATGGTTGAAAACAAAAATGTTTTTCCGTCTTCCTGCATCATCAGC
This sequence comes from Ixodes ricinus, assembly GCA_037355805.1. Classification (NCBI taxonomy): domain Eukaryota; kingdom Metazoa; phylum Arthropoda; class Arachnida; order Ixodida; family Ixodidae; genus Ixodes; species Ixodes ricinus. The sequence goes on along the minus strand of JAZHYW010063634.1, from coordinate 11,879 downwards.
CACATTTGCTAAAACGAGAAGCATTGCACGTCCCGCGCCACCAAAACACAGCCGCTTACTTGGGCGAAACAAAACCAACGCAACAAAAACAAACGCTCGCAGCGCAGTGGAAGGTAATCAGCGCCATGATAAAGCAGCGACGTTTCTAGATGCTCTATGATAAGGAAAAAGGGACATTGAAGACAAACAGACAAGACAGGCTTTCGATTTGTGTTTCTGTCTCCCAGTGCACACCACACACCGTGATGCTCTCCGTCAACTTTAACTTGAAAGTCACGAACAGAGATGGGAACTTTGGTTTTAAGTTTTTTGATGGCCGCCAGCACGAAGCTTGCCGTAAAAGAAGGAGGAAGCGCCTTGGAAACGGTGGCACGGTCCTCCCGTCAAGAATGGTTGGAACTGGTGCAGAAGCGGGCAGGGGAAGGGCACTTTACTGCGTTTCTCTCTTGACCTTCTTTCCTTTTCTTTTTGTAGCGTTAGCTACACTGGCCGAGGTTGAGCAGTTTCGCGTGGCCCTCATAATGAGCCGTACTCCGTGCTGCGCAAGCGCGAGGAGCAGTGACGTCACACGGCGCACAGCTGGCGGGGCGGAGCCGCCGTCGCCGCGGGCTCCACTGCCACCGCGCGCGCCTCGCCAATCTGCGCAAGCACGAGGAGCAGTGACGTCACACGGCGCACAGCTGGCGTGCCGGAGCCGCCGCCGCCGCGGGCTCTACCGCCACCGCACGCGCCTCGCCGGTCTTCGCATTCCAGAGGAGTAACGTCATAGCCGCGGCCGGCGCACTGGCGCCGCCGCGTGCCCAGCCGGGTGCCTTCGTTGCGCAGTAGCCAAGTTTGACGCTGCACCGGAGCTGCTTGATAGCGCCTCTCATTTTGTGCGCATAAGCTCACGCTACGTATATCCTGGTATAGCCGAGCTAAGCCACCGCAATTTTTTTACGCCACGGCAGTCACGAGATATATTCGAGAAATATGAGCAGCGTTCACAACCTCAACCCACAGCCAGAACAAGCGGCCACTTGATCTAGTGGTCATCGAATCAAGCAGGAGGAGCGTAGACAGGCATCGTGTCTCCGTACTTCTTTCACTTCCCTCTACGAATCAAAGTAGTAAAATCTCCATTCGATGCACTACGGACGGGTCCATGTAAACGTAGACGCTGGCGGCGTTAACGCGGATGCGACCTTAGCATATCGATCACTGTGTCACGAGCACAGTTTGACGCGATCCTACTCTGCTAGGTTCCGTTGTATGAGCCGCATATAAATAGCGTCACCGTGGGAACCGCAAAACTTGACGACAAAACCCTGTAGTTCGCATTGCTGACAACGCCTTAAGTGCAAACGCCACAACATCGCGTTTTGTGAGGCAGAGACTGAAAGAAAGCGTCCGCTTTCACCCTTTTAATATGCGCGACAAAGAGGCGCATTGGGCAGTTGCATTACGTGCGAGTATACTCACCACCACCTAGAATAATCAAAGCCTGTGCACTGGAATTTGTGACGTCATCGCAGGGAGATCGAGCAAAGACTCACTCAGATTGGACACGAGTATTCCGTCGGCGTTCAACTCGGCCTCGTGGCCAATGAACGCTCAGAAGGACGCTCGGTATCGGGCTCGGGTCCAATCGCCGAGTTGACGTCCATCCGACTGAGGTGAAGTTCCATGGAGGAAGAAGGGAATGTTCGAAGGCCTCGATCACTCTATTTGGTTTCAGTATACTTGGGTCCCGGTGCCAGTAAGCTTGTGCAAGACGAGAAACATTCCTACTCCGTTGTTGTATAGCCCGTTAAGCTGTCACTGAGCTGGCATTGGCGCGGAGGAACACTCGCGGGCTCCGCGATGAAGCAGCAGTAGCGTACAGATTGCCCTCACGGACAGCGCGGCTACTATTCGAGTCCGTGTTGTCGCAACGACCGCCAAAGTGTAGGTCCATCTTACCCACTGACTGTTGTCCACGAATGCGTCGTAGGAGCAGGCCTTGAGCACCAAGAGGGCTCGCGTCAGTTCCCATAGCGTTCTGTGCTTGTACGCTTCGGCGTGGTTCTGGAAATTCAGCTGGACGCCAACGCCTGACAGAGAGCGACGAAACGTGCGCAGCATCTTTCCCGCGACAGTGGGTGCTCTGTGCGGTCACGCGCCTTCTGCCTTGGCGGGTCGGCGGTGTCGCGTTGCGCGACGCAGACCACGATAGTGGAGGCGATATTCGGAGAGTCGTCGGCCGACCCATGAGAGATCTGCTGACGCTCACCGTTCGTTTCCCCAGGCGCTCGCTCGTAAAATGTTTGTCGTATCGATAGTCGTAACAAACGACTTCGTTTTTCGTGTTTTTATACGTTATACGTGTTATACGTTATACGTGTTATACGTTATACGTGTTAATTTATACGTTTTGTGGACATATCGTAAAAATTTGAATTATTCACTTATTCTTGTGCTGGGAATGGTGTTAAACCAATTAATCATCTAAATACTCAAAACCCTATTAAAAATCCCGCAGTTTATCATTTCCCATGACAATTATCTCCAGTGAGAAAATGGCAGCGAGAACGCACAAATATCAGCACTGATTTTTTCAACAACTACAATATTCTGCGTTACCTCTAAGGTGTATGAAAGACCCTGTCTTTAAAGGGACACTGAAATCTCCCAAATATTTTGAAGTGCCTGAATCGAACATAAATGTAACAAAATAAAGTTTTCGCGAACAACTTTTTTAACTAAATGATTATGATGTGAGGCACATCTTGAGTTATGAAAGAATTCGAAATTAAGATATATATTGACAAAATAAATCGAAAATAGAGGTTAGCTTCGGTTTCACTCCAGAATTAAAACGTGCATCCTTGCGTAAATATTACGCTAAATACCTTTGTTGTTTTAGGGATAAAGAGGTGACCTGCGTTCATAACACCCTAGCTTTCTCGTATTACCAGCTCATTGAAGCCAGCACACTAGACAGGATCAGCAGTGGCACGCATCTCCAACCCTCACTATAACCGCCATTTTGGAAAACGAGTGGCGCCACATATAGTTAGTTGGAGTCGCGAATACAATACACATCCTGCCGACAGTGAATCTTTTATTGACCTGATCAATGCAATGTAATTTGTTTTGCTAATATTTATGGCGTTATTGAAATTCAATTATTTGGTGTTGTTTTGAATTTTTTATTTATATTGTTGGTAGCTGGCTTGTGCTGTTTGAGTGAGTCTACAACGTATAAATGCGATCTGTACCCCTACTCCTCTGCTGCAATGCTCCGGCGCTCAGAGTACAAAAAATAAAAAAGATCACTCTGAACAACTGCATTGTTTCCGAAGTTTATAGAGGCGGTTTATTATAAACAGCTCTCACATACTAACAGCTATTGAAACACAAAGTAACGACGAACTAACGTAAAAGTATCGTCCGTTAGTCATAGCAAGCAGACATGTACGTAACGCGTTACAAGTAACGAGTTACTTGTACCTAGTTACTATTTTCGGTAACGAGTAACGTATTTAGTTACTTTTTTAGAAAAGGAACGAGTAACGGTATTTAGTTACTTTGAAGGCCAAGTAACGAGTAACGGTATCTCGTTACTTTTGAGGAGTAACGTGTACAACACCGCTTAAACGGCCTTGTTTTTACTCTAGCCTGAGTATGCGTCTATTGCGACAAAGGCAGATGGGCAACCCGAAAAACAAATAAACAGTATGACAGTACAGGTGGAATCTTTTGCCGTCACGTCGAGCACAGATTGTGCTTGCGACCGCAGGAGCTGAACACGTCAGTCGAACAGTTCGACTGACGTTTCCAGCGATAAACGTTGCTGTACTGAACTCTACAGCTGGGAATGTCCTTCACCCAGCGAGCACAATCAGATTCGTTGGTTGAACTTTCTAGAACCGGGTACGGACCGAATGTAAACCCGGAGGTTGCAAACACGGGAAGGCACATAACCCATTACCCGCTGTCCTCAATGAAGGCGCAGTTCCCGAAGATTCACCAGCTCTTCCTGAAACACAACACTGCCGTTCCTTCGAGCGCGTCAGTAGAACGACGCTTCAGCGTCGCCAGAGATGTATTTTCAAGGAAGCGGGGAAACATAACTGATGAAAACTTCGACAGGCAGCTGCTGCTTAAGTGCAACGACTACTAAAAGGAAAACAATAAACCATGAAACAAAAACAGTTGTGCATTCGGTCCTGAAAGTAACGTGAAAAGTAACTCGTTACTTTTCAGGTAACTCACGCGTTCCTTTTGAGAATCGGTAACGAGTAACGTATTTAGTTACTTTTTGAGCGAGTAACGAGTAACGGTATTTAATTACTTTTTTGGGTAACGTGTACATGTCTGATGGCAAGTAACGACACCGGTATTTCGTTACATTTGCAAAATGGTAACGGAGCTCTGTAACGCGCTAGCTTTTTCTGAGCTAACGAGTAACACTATTTCGTTACTTATTCTCGGTAACGGGGCACAACACTGGGCGCAACTAACCAGCACAGCTGAAGACTGGCGGGAAAGAGGAAACATGGGACTCCCTCCCGCGTGGCTTCAGCCCAAAGTCTCAACCCTGTCTCCCAGTGGGCCCGGTGCTGAGGTAACGCCGACAAAAGTTTGACCAGAGGAAAATTGGCGACTCCCTCGCCGGGGGGAAGAGGCAGGGGGGTGATGTTTTTAGCTTTTTTGCCCGATCCCCCGAAGGTCATCCTGGTGATATCCCACACTGCCTGGTGTTAGTTAGGGAGAAAAATTGGTCTTAAAAAAGCGAAAGAAATCACTTTTTTTTTTTTTTACTTTCGCTTGAGGGCGCAAGCACACCCGCTACAAAGGGTATAGCCATTAGCATCCATCCATCCATTCATCCATTGTGTGGGCAAGAACATATGTCATTACAAGGCTGCCAAAGGTATGCGCCGAGACTGATTCAATTGATTATGGGTAGTCCAAAGAGGTAGACGGGCTTAGAGCGATAAACTCGTATCACGTGCATCAGGAAAAAGTGACCCCCACTCTGGCCGCTGCGCCATGTTGTACAATTTTCACCACTAGACACGTGACCATACCAAACTCCTCAGGCTTTGACGAAAAACTGGAGCCGAGATTTGTACTTGCAATCGAGGATAGGCGCCGAAGAAACAAGGACAAGAAGAGACGTAAACACTGGCGCACTCGCAACTAACATTTATTGAAAAAACTTATTCCTTATACAGCAGTGAGAAAAACCCTTCGTCACGACCAGGCACGGCGTAGACTCCTTTCCAGGAAATTCAACCTCCCTTGTCGATACGGGGTAATTGACGTGTCACTTGTGTTACATCTTCCCCTTCGCTTTGATTTCAAAGGCTTTCGTGGAGTCTCCCTGGATATCTTATCTGGGCATCTGGCCAGAAATCGTTGTGTCTTTAAATGACGGGGAGCAGGGGCAGCGGTTGCAGTGTGTTGCCAGATGTCCAGATGGGGTTGCTCGTGTGGCCGCGTCATGTTCACGTGCGCGACTCGCTGAAGCATCGGCCAGTCTCGGCCGATGTACACACTGCAACCACGCTGCCCCTGCTCCCCGCGTCATTTAAAGACACTTACAGCATTTCACGGCCAGATACCCAGATAACATAATCCAGGGAGCTCCACGAAGCCTTTGAAATCAAAGCGAAGGGGAAGATGTACGCACAAGTGACACGTCAATTACCTTATCGACAAAAGGGCACTGGAATTTCCGGAAGCGTCTACACCGTGCCCTGGTCGTGACGAAGGGTTTATCTCACGTCTATATAAGGAATAAGTTTTTCCAACAAATGTTAGTTGCGAGTGCGCCAGTGTTTACATCTCTTCTCTTGTCCTTGTTTTTTCGGCGCCTATCCTCGATCAAGAACACACAGCCCAAAATTGCCATCTTAACGTATTGCAATCGCTGAAAAAACGTGATAAGCTGTTGTTTTTTTTCTTCAATACAATTAACCCCAGAGAACAGTTTCTAGCTCCGATAAAAATCCCCAAATACAGCACGGCGGTTCACGGCATCCAGCAAAAACGTTGCAAAGCTGACAGTTTTTTTTTTGTTGTTGTTTTTTTGTCGGGAAAGCACGCTTTAGGACTTAAAGCAGGCGAAACTATAGCGGCTTATCACGTTAGTGCTGTTACTGAGATCAATAAGCCATTATCTGTGCGCGGTACTTCGTTAAAATCTTGACGTAAAACTATGAGGTCACGTGTCTAAAGGTCAAATATGTGCAACATGGCAACGGCCGATTGGTGGTCCTTTTCAGATGCCAGTTTATCGCTCTAAGGCCCTCCACCTCGTTGGAGTAGAACTAAAGCTAGCTAGCTGTGTCTCGACCACGGTGTAAGATAATATCTTACACCGTGGTCTCGACTGCACTCGTCGAACGCGTTGGAATCCGACGCCGGCGTGCCGCGTTCTGGAGCGCCGCCCCCCCCCCCCCCCCAGCGCTGAGGCTCTGAACAAACTGTTGCGTTCGCCCTCATTTTGAGTAGTACAAGCTCACAGGACTGGGCCTCGCACTACTCATGAGACCTTCGCTGAGCTTTTATCTTTCCGTGTAGCGCAGAAAAACATCTTATGACGTCCAAAATATTGTCACGAAGGACAAGTGATGAGGCGGCGAATAACTGAAGAAACTAAACGTTTAATGGGGCGAACTTGTGCCCAAAAAATAAAAAGGAAACAGAAGATAACAGCAGAGCGTCGCGGGCGTCGAAGTCGGCGTGACAGCAGAGTCGAATGCTGGGGCGAGACCGGCGAGATGCCTGCGGCTCGCCACGAGGAGCCCCTTATGTACACGCGTGGGCTTCTGGAATAATCGGCGTGAGAAGGTTCGGCGCGTCGAACATTCTGACCTCGAACAAGCAACACGGTTCTCGAATTTACCAGAACATTACGTTAGAGTCAACAAAAATCTGTCCCCGCGGCCAGGAATCGAACCCCGGCTTTCTGCGTGGAAGGCACGCGCGATAACCGTTGGGCCACGAGCGCGCTGCCTGCTTGGTCAGCTGCGCTCGTGGCAATATGCTAGACTGAACTCCCCAAGACAATCGAAAGTGCCAGCTTCATGCCACCACCAATAGGCCCGTAGATCTAAGTAGAGTTCTTGCATGGCTCCCGTAGGGAGCCTATACAGGAACTCTACTCTCAAGTTTTGAGCCGCGCCTCTCACGAGCAAAATCGAATATTTTTTGGCGCTACGTTCTAATGCAAGGTATTACGCTCCGTCACGCTGCTAAAAACGCTATAAGAAAAAAGAAAAACAGTAACAAAACAGTTGGAAGGAATGCATTCTTGGCGTTTCGATAAGACGCTAACGCTACAAGCTGTAATTTTAGAGCGCAGCTCTTAGGCGTCCGTTTTCGGGTTGAGCGCCGTCGCCGTCGGCGTCGGCGTCGGGACCGCGCGGTGCATTGCGGGAAATGTCCCATAATGCACCGCGCGAGGGAGGAGGGAGAGGAGGACGAGGGGGGAGGAGGAGGGGAGGGGGAGACGAGGGGGAGGGAGGAGGACGAGGGGAGGAGGAGGAGGAGGGGAGGAGGAGGAGGAGGAGGAGGGCAGGGGGAGGAGGAGAGGAGAAGGAAGGAGCTGGAAGGAGGAGGTAGGAGAAGGTGAAGGAGGAGGAGGGGGAGGGAAGGAGGAGTAGCAGGGAGGATGAGGAGGCGAGGACGAGGGAGGAGGGTATATGCCCTTCCCTCAGTACCTCCCTCCTCCTCCTCAAGAGCTGACGTTCCGATTCGTCGTTACAGGGGTGTAGTAAACGTCTTTGATTTTTTTTTTTTGAATGCGAAAGCATTAACTGTCTTATGGAGCGAGCTGACGTCATCAGTTTGATGCGCGAAAACGGCACCTAGTTTCCCCGATCCCAAAGGAGCAAAGTACAGCTGATGGATTTCGCCTTCGGTTCCATTGGCTGGCGCACGTCAACGGCCGCTGCGCTCGTCAGTTTTTACGACCGCTCACCCCATGGTGCTGCTTGTCCAACAGCGCGCCGTTAAAGAGACACTGACTACCCCCAATTTTTGTTTTTTCATTTTTTGCCAGGCGATTTTTATGGTGTCGGAATACTACCTGTAGTGTTGTTTGTTACCGGCAGGTGTCGCTCTTAACACGACTAACACAGTTCTAACACACTATCATAGAGGGCGCTGCCTCACTGTTACGTGTTGTATATATGTTGTAAATAAAGACTGCCGCGGGTCTTTGCCCATCCGGCCCAGCTGACACTGTCTGGTCCCGGTCTCTACATGGTGTCAGGAGTGGTTCGCTAGGCTGCCTCCTACGGCAGCGGCCGCGGCGAAGTTCGGAGACCATGGCTACAGGCAAGCCGGCAGGGTCCGGGGCGGGACCCGTAACAGTGGGCGTGCCAAGCCTACGCCCGCCGCCGCAGTTCGACTTCGGTAACCCCGGAGCATGGCGACAGTGGCGGCAGCAATTCGAGGACTACTGCTACGCATCAGGCCTCTACGCCGCCAGTGACGAAGTTCGTGTGCGGACACTGCTGTACTGCATGGGACCCAAGGCACGCGACATCCTGAGCTCGCTGCAAGTGGAAGAGGCGGACTTCAGCGAATTCAACCACATCGCCGAGAAGTTCGACGGCTATTTCATCCATCCCGCCAACGAACTGTACGAGAGCGCACGCTTTCATCGGCGCGTCCAACAAGCCGGTGAGTCGGCCGACTCTTTTTTCACGGTTTTGGGAAACTTTGTAAAAAAATGCAACTATCCTTCGCGCGAAGTGGAGGAGCGTTTGATACGGGACCGCTTCGTGGTCGGCCTTCGAGATGTCAAGTTGTCAGACAGGCTTTGTCGCAATCCAAGACTGACACTCGAAGAGGCCCTGATTCAAGTCCGTCAGGCTGAAGATGCCGAGAGGGAGCGGAGGACTCGCGATTCTACCGGAGCCTCGGCGGCATCTGCCGAAGCGAAGGCGATAAGCATCGACGCGGCGAGAGTCACGGGGAACCGCCCCCAAAAACGGCGCGCAACGTTGCCGTAGGCAATGCGGGTTCTTCGCCGTGCGGGTTCTGCGGACGTAACTTTCATCCGCGTTCCGAGTGTCCTGCAAGCCGAGCACTCTGCAGCAAATGCCACAAGAAGGGCCACTTCGCAGCGGTATGTCGCTCCGGAACAAAGCTCGAGAGGCACAGCAAGAGGCTCGCGTCGGTTGAGCTGGGTGCCGTCAGTTCAGACGGCAGCACTCGGGCGAAGTTCGTTGAGGTGAAAGTCGACGGGATGCCACTGAGTTTCAAGGTCGATAGCGGGGCTGAGGTCACGGTCATCCCCAGCACATTTTCTGGGATTCCGGCGCGGCTCGAGCCGCCGGACGGACAGCTGACCGGTCCAGCGGGCCAGCCTTTGGATGTTCTCGGGGCTTTCGTCGCCACGCTCGAATGGAAGAACAGGACGACCAAGCAGAAGCTCTACGTGGTCCGGTCCCAGGTCGTTCCGCTCCTGGGATTTCCGGGTATCCAGGCGCTTGGCGTGGTCAAGTTCGTCGAGCCGGTGGCTGCCGTCCAGCAAGGAAGGAACGATCCTTCGCCGACGCGGTTGTTCCAAGGGTTGGGTGAGCTCAAAGAAGAGTACATCATCCGCCTTCAGCCCGATGCGATTCCTTTCTCGCTTCACGTGCCTAGAAGAGTTCCTATCCCCTTGCGCGACGTTGTGAAGACGGAGTTGGACAAAATGGAAGCCCAGGGCGTCATCCGGCGGGTGTCAAATCCTACGCCGTGGTGCGCGGGAATGGTCGTCGTGCCCAAGCCGTCCGGCGCCTATCGCATCTGCGTCGACCTCACGAGGTTGAACAAGGTGGTGCTTCGAGAGCGCCATATTCTTCCGACGGTGGACCAGGTCTTGGGACTTCTTGGTGAAGCTCGAGTTTTTCGAAGCTGGACGCTACATCCAGTTTCCATCAAGTGAAGTTGGCCGAAGACAGCCAGGAACTCACGACGTTTATAACCCCGTTCGGGCGCTACTGTTTCCGCCGGTTGCCCTTCGGTATTACGTCGGCGCCAGAGTTTTTCCAGCGCCAAATGAGTTACATACTCGAGGGTCAAGATGGCGTCGTCAACATGATAGACGATGTCCTCGTCTTCGGCCGGGATAGCGCGGAACACGATCGCCGTCTGGCGGAAGTCTTGGATCGCCTGGCGAGGGCAGGGCTGACTTTGAACAAGGCCAAATGCAAGTTTGGCGTCACAAGCGTCGGTTTCCTTGGCGTGATCGTGAGCGGAAGCGGAATTTCACCAGATCCGCAGAAGGTGGCAGCCGTGCAGCGGATGGAACCGCCGGTCGACGTCGGCGGGGTGCGCAGGATCTTGGGCATGGTCAACCATGTGGGGAGGTTTCTGCCACATCTTTCCGACGTTACAGCGCCAATCCGCGAGCTACTGAACAAGCGGAGTGTTTGGCTCTGGGGTCCAAGTCAGCAAGCGGCATTCCAGAGACTGAAGGACATGATTTCTTCAGACGTCTGCATGGCCAACTACCACCCGCAGCACCCAACCATCATATCTGCAGATTCCAGCTCGTTTGGACTTGGGGCAGTTTTGCTGCAGGACCAGCCGACGGGTGAACGCCGAGCCGTGGCCTTCGCATCCCGTGCACTTACGCCAACCGAGCAGAGGTATAGTCAAACAGAGAAAGAGGCCCTGGCAGTCGTTTGGGCTGTACAACGCTTCGACGAGTACGTCAGAGGTCTGCAATTCACCGTGGAGACAGACCACCAGCCTTTGACAGCCCTACTGGGAGAAATGGACGTGGACGTTTTGCCTCCAAGGATCCAACGGCTGAGGATCAAGCTCATGAGGTACCAGTACAGGATCTTCTATGTTCCCGGAAAGCTGTTGGCTACGGCCGACACTCTGTCCAGGGCCCCATTGACCGCAGCCGTAGAAGCGAGCTCTGTGGAGCTTTACGTGCAGAACGTCGTCCATTCCATTCAGGAAGGTTCTCCAGTCAGCCCCGAAGATGTCCGTCGGCATCAAGCATCAGACGGCGAGTGCGTAACACTGGAGAAGTTCTGCAACCACGGCTGGCCTCAGAGGAACAAGCTTCCCAGCCATGTCATGAAGTACTGGAATTTCCGTGGCGAGCTGAGCGTCTGCGATGGTCTGCTTCTCAAGGGTGGCCGTCTAGTGATCCCATCAGCTCTGCAACCCGAAGTTTTACAGCTGATCCATGAAGGACACCAGGGGGTAAACAGGTGCAAGGTGCGGGCCCGAGACTCGGTTTGGTGGCCCCAGGTCGGACAGCAGATCGAGGCCATGGTTCAAGCGTGCGAACGCTGTGCATCTACCAGGACGCAACGAGCGGAGCCCCTGCTGCCAACGCCTCCGGTGGATCTACCATGGAAACAGGTGGGAGCTGATTTGTTTCATCTGGACGGGCAGGATTTCCTTCTTCTGGTGGACTACCACTCTCGTTACCCAGAAGTTGTAACGCTAAGAAGTACATCAAGCCAGGCTGTGATTGCAGCGATCAAGAGTTCCATGGCTCGCTTCGGTATACCGGAAGTACTGCGAAGCGACAACGGGCCACAGTTTTCTTCACATGACTTCGCAAGTTTCGCAAGAGACTATGGTTTTCAGCATATCACTAGTAGCCCCGGCTACCCCCAATCGAACGGGGAGGTGGAGCGCGCTGTGCGAACCATTAAGGACCTTTTTCGCAAGAGTGATGACGTCTTTTTGGCACTGTTGTCATACCGGGACACCCCAGGCGTTACAGGCTTCAGCCCGGCGCAACTGCTGATGGGGCGGCGTCTGCGTTCTCGGATGCCGAGGGCCAAGGAGAAGCTGCGTCCTGAGGTGCCAGCCCTGGGTGCCTTCCAAGAGAGGGACGGTGCGGCGAGGCGGCAGCAGGCAGTGGACTTCAACCGTCGCCA
>JAZHYW010063633.1:0-36414 GCA_037355805.1 Ixodes ricinus | reverse complement strand
TTTAGTTTGTTTTCACGATACAATTTATACAAAGTTTCAATTTAGCCAAAAATTAAATATAGCCATAATTGAGCCCATGCACTTTATTAGATAAATGTCATTTTCATTTTTTTCACCCAATTCTTCCCAATGTTGCTAACTTTCTAGTGGTTTAATCCGAGGTACCCTTTCTTCGTTGTATTTTCTGTGCAGGTGATAAAGCACACATCCACGCACCCGAATCTACAAAATGGTAGTTTCGCCAGTTGGCTTTATTGCAAGGTTATTATTAGCCTTGCAATACTGAAGCCCCAGTCATACTGCTTGTACACTCTAAAAAACAAGGGTCGTCACGTTACACCCTTTTGTCCCGTATAATACATCCCAAAACTTCAATTTGACGTACAGCACCCTATAGTCGAACAGACGGCCCCAAATTTTACGAGGGGCTTGATACCGGAGTGATATAACTTATTAAATAGCTAAATTACGCATCAAAGACCACAGAAAGAAAACACTGAGGTTTTGCAGTCAAACCAAGAAAACCCGATTTTATTTTTGTTTTTTGTATTCAGTAACACGTACATTAGCTATTTTAATAAGTTGCACCAAACAGCTATCAAGTCCCTCATAAAATTTGGAGCCGTCTGTTCGACTATAGGGTGCTGTACGTCAAATTGAAGTTTGGGGGTGTATTATATGGGACAAAGAGTGTAATAATACACCCTTTTTTTCTGAGAGTGTATACGTATACAGTGCGCTGCACATGAAAGACCCACTCAGAGCGCGTGGCCGAGCGCTGCGAGTGGGTCTTTCATACTGTAGCGCACTGTACATCATACAGAGGAGAGGATGTTCGCCGCAGACATGATGACAGAATTACCTGGGAGCACTCTTGGAGCATTTTCGAAGCAGCTTCATACATGCTTCGAACATATTTGCAGACAGGTTCTGTGTGACCAAATGTGACCATCATATCCAAGGAAGACCTCATGTGTCTGCAGACTGTCTTTTGCACGATGTGTGAGCACTGAGCAGTGGGATCACGGCTCAACGGTGCGCCAAAGGATGGACAAATTCATTCCACTGTTGAGCAGATGCTTTACTACCGTCAACTAGGTTCAAGTTGGGCGAACATAAAAGGTAAATTCCGAAAGCAAAATATATATATATATATATATATATATATATATATATATATATATATATATATATATATATATATATATATATATATATATATCATTCCTGCAAAGCCCCTCTATCCTGGGAAAGGTGGCGCCATTCATTGTTGCGGAAATGCTCGGGACACGTGCCGCTCGCCACTAATGGGAAGAACATGGCGTCTGAAATCTAGCTCAGTGCTGCGCTGTGCCGCAATTGTCTTCCAAAGCCTGGCAGTTCGATGACGGAGCCATAGAATGCCCGGTCGTACACATTTAGAGCGCGAGGATCTGGTAGCAGAAAGTATTTCTCGGGGAAGCTGGTATTCAGCGCACAGCTTATGCAGTGGCGAGGACCCGAAACGTAATTTTCAAACCCAACGAGAAAAGAAGCGGTAGCGCGAGGAATGCGAGGAGCACGAGCGGACATTCCATCGCTCGGGAGAAGTGTGTTTCGGCGTCTCGCCGCAGCGGGGCGCCCATTACATGACTCTCCTCTCCCATCCGTTGTCTGCCGCTCTACCTTTTCACTTTCGGCGGCCGCGTCTCGTGGCGATCTGCCAGGCTTTGTCCGCATAGAGGAGGCTATGGTTCTTCCCAAGGGCCGCACGTTGCACGTGCCTCTTGCATCGACGCGCCTCGCGATACTTTTAAAACATGAAGGGGCTTTACTTTCCGGAACTATGTGGTATCCCCGCGTCTGCTTTACGCATTGTAACGTTAAGATGTACGGCACGTGAAGTTCTCCAAGAAGCGAACAATGAAGTTGATGTTGGTTTAAGAGTTCGTGATTTCAGAACGCAGTGAAGGCGGAAGGAAAGCAAAGCAGAGTATACGTGACGACCAGCTTTTCCGCTCGCTTAATTTTTGCGTGTGTTCCGAGCTCCTAGCGATAAGAAAGAATGAATGAATGGAGCTGCTACCAGGATATACGAAGCGTTCGAGTCGGCACGAGCGTACATCCGAACAGCCCCACAATTCCCCTCGCTGCAAGCTCTCTTGGGATTTTCCGGAAAGGTACTTTCCCTTTTCGAAGGAACTTACCCAAGTAGACTACCGATGTGGTAGGAACGAGTTTGGTACTCAAACGGGTAGGGCAACCGCGCACAAACGATACATTCGAGTAGGACCAATCCCCGACGATCAGATCGACCCTCCTCAAAAGAAGTCCCCCTTCAACACTCCACCCATTGCGAAATGAGCCCTCATCGACGGAACATATCCTCCACTTTCAATCGCCCCTCGCTCGCGCTCACCTCCGGCGAGACGGCAGCGACTACACTTCACTTCACCGTACCACGAACCACAGAGGACGCTACGAGGCATCGGAGCCGTTCCAATGACGTGTGGGTGTCACGTGAGCTTCGGGAGGGACGCAGTCACATAGTCACGTGACATGTTCCCAGCGCTGGATTGGCTGGGATGGCTCGTACAGTCCACTGTGGTCCATCTTAAGGTGAAACGGAGTACATATAATTCGGACAGCGCGCGAACAGCACGTCTTCTCCGGACGTGACGGCCGGAGACCTCGAACAATCCAAAGCCTCTTTATGGCACGTAAATACATAAATATATATATATAAAAAAAAAAAAAACACGCGGCGTTTTTTTAGGCCGCCCACCCTTTGCCCGATTGGTGGCGGCTGAAGCCCCACACAAAGTCCGCGGTCTAATCAGCGCCGATGGGTTCCCTGGAAAACGGCATTCGCGTCGCGGCACCGAATTAATGCTCGCCGACTGGAACGCCCTCGGATTCAAGCAAGGGTCAAGGCCTGGGCTGTGCGGCGAGCGTAGGGCCGCTGTTTCGAGAAGCGACGCACGATCGCGACCGACAGACCCGACCCCCCAAAGGGATAGGCGAGCGGAACCTTCTCGGTCCATCGGCCCATAAACATCCCTCACCAAAAAAGTAAAAAAAAAAAAAGAAAAAAGTCAGAACAGCAGTTGAGGTTTTATGAACATCGTTTCGGGAGTATATTCCCAAAATGCCATCAGCTAATAGACCATTTTCAAAATTCAGTCTGGCAACTTTGATCATCATCATCATCATCATCTCATGATATGGGGGGGGGGGGGCACGGAAGGTATTCAAGTATTTATACATGAAAAGTTTAAACACAAAATGGACAAACCGAACCCGAAAGCTTACTTATTACTTATAAATGCCAACACACTTTTGATGGGGCTGAACAGACTACTTCAGTGGAAAAGGGGGTGAAAGAGGCAGAGAGGAAAATGTGGGAGCGAAGAAAGCAGGAGAAATCAGCTCTAACGGTGTACAGGTCACGAAAGCCGGACATAAGAAAGGAAATTCTGTTTGACAATTCACTGGAAAGATCCTTGCTGTTCGAGGCGAGAATGGGAGTTCTGAGGACGAGGACGTATAGGGCTAAATTTCAGGAGACAGACATATTTTGTGCTGCCTGCCATAAGAGCGAGACACTAGAGCACTTGGTTTTCAAGTGCACAGGGCTTCGCCCTGCCCTCCCTGAAGAGGTAAAAGATTTGGCCGGGGCCCTCAGTTTTGCTGGCGACGATGGAGGGACTGAAGAGGAAAGGATTATAGCCATAAAGAGGCGTTAGGAAATTGGTGGAAATTATCTAGGGAAAATTGAATGATGCACAACTAACTAGCACAGCTGGGGACAGGAGGGACAGAGGAAAATTGGGACTCCCCCGCGTGGCTCCGGCCCTAAGTCTCAACGCTGTCCCCCAGTGGGCCCGGTGCTGGGGTAACGCCGAAAAGGTTTGACCAGAGGAAAATTGGCGACTCCCTCCCTGGGAAGAGGCGAAGGGGGGGGGGGGGGGGTTAGCTTTTTTTTTTTGCCCGATCCCTCCAAAGGTTATTTTGGTGATATCCCACACTGCCTGGTGATAGGGAGAGAAAATTGGCTTAGAAGGGCGGGAGGAATCATTAAGTTTGTCTTTTTAGACTTAGGCTAGGTGGCGCAAGCTAACACCCGTTACAAAGGGTGTAGCCATTAAGATCCATTCATCCATCCAACCATCCATCTTCCGCGTATCTCCCTGGTGCCAAGCTAATGGCTGCCTTCATGAGGCTGATGAAGGAGCAAGTTGAAGATACTACCAAGCGGAGGGTATGTGAGGTCTTTAGGTTCCAGACGTCAGTACAACACGACGTGGAAATCAGATACAACGGCTGCGTGAGCGTTTATTTCGGAGTGGGGTCCAATCGATCTCGTGGCACAAGTTTGGCTCTAAAGTATTTTGATGGCGGAAATATAATCGAGGGGCTTATGGGTCACCGCCAGGGTGTAAGATAGACAGGTGGGGAAACGAGAGCCAAATGAGCGACCGGATTGTGTCCCCCTCGGTTTTCTCTTTTTCTGTGGCGCCATCTATGTGGAGCACCGCGAACTCTCACTCTGGTTGGGCGACCGGTGGCGACCGGCTAAACTGACGGAGATGGTTTCTCGTGGATTTTCAATGGAGAACTGTCGTGCTCTCGGTTTATTTTGCGGACTCTCCCATAAAGTTCCATGCAAATTCGATTCCAATTTTTTCCTCTCGCCGCAGCGCCATCTGTCGCAAATCGGGGGTACCCGCAAGCAGACGAGTACACAATCCGGTCACGGCGCTGCGATAGGCTTCTATGGGCCGTTTCCCCACCTGTCTATCTTACACCCTGGACACCGCTTTGTACTGGTCAGTTCTTATGTTCACCGTCGAAACAAAAACAACCAAGAAAGGATTTATGAGGTGACCGAAGAACCAATTCTCATTTGCCTTTGACGTGCGAAAGGGAAGGTGCCCGATGCAATTGCAGTATTATGGCCTCCATTAGTTTGTCGAACGTGAAACTGCTTTTTGAGCCACCAAATGGCACAGAATTCTGAAAAGGGTCTACACACACAAAACATATTTATACCCTAAAGCAGTGCTTTCCCAAACTTGGCTATCCTATCCGACCCACCAATATATAAAATTGTTGCTCGAACCAATTCGTCACCCCAAGGGTTTCAATTTTCTTTTGTGTGTACAAGCTGATTCACTTTCTGAAAGGGTGAAGATATTCTAGTGTGTAGTCACCTCCCCGTCGAAGAAAACGGCACAGGTGCGGCGGTCCCAGAGTAAACCGGGCCCAAAAGTTGCCAATTTAAACGGCATATAGTTATTTCGCCAGTCGGAAGCAATCGCGAAATTTTAAGGCGAAAGTACATGTAACCCCAGCGAGAAACAGCGGCAGTTTCTTCTGGACGCAGTAAAATGCCCCACACGCAAACCCTTCCCAAACTGATGATGCCCAGCAAATTCACGTCTAATTGAACTGACATCTCTATGTTGACCCATTACTATATAGGTTCGTTATTACAGGCTAATTAAACATTTAATGATTACAAATACCACGTGCATGTGAGGTTTTTTTGTGTGTTTTCTTCTCGAAATGAGCAAAATCCATGTGAAGCGAAACTGAGAAAAAACAGGAATGTGTGCTTATCGGATTGGCTTTGAGCCCTGTACCGCGGCCACATTTATATTGTTTTTTCTCGCACAATATATTACCGATTTCAGATTAATTCTTTTTAGAAAAGATGGATTCCCAGATATACTCAGAATTTCAGCCGAAATTGGCTTAGTTTCGGTTTCTGCATAAAAACAAAAATCTATATTTAAATAGGTTATTTGACAGTGACCAATACGACATCGGCGTGTTTTCTGCGCAACGCGTAGTTGCCGCTCAAACAGTGTGACCTACCTTTCGTGAAATACACCTTGGTCGAAAAAAAAATCCAAATGATCTCCTACTTTTTCTTGCACGGCAGTGAGAGCGATCGGCGAGCAAACTTCGGATCGCAGTATTTTTAGATGGCGGTAGCCTGCGCTCTGCGTGCTTACTAGAGCACGTCCAAACCAAGTGCCGAATATTAATAGACATCTAGGCAACAACTGTTGTGGCATCAGGGAAACTATCGAGGGACAATACGGATCACGCACGACCAGACCTGAATAGATCACGCATGGATATATTCATAGGTTCCAAAACACCGGTTTATTATTTTTTTGTGTGTAAAGAATTAACGATTCAGCCGGTCGACACGATGCACATACTGTGCATACGAGGGGCCGCAGACTTGTACGTAACTCAACTGCTCAAGCTATTCACGTAGCGAAGGGGGGGGGGGGCATAGGGCCCGCCCCCAGCCCCCCTCCCCCTCCGAAATCTTCCATTTTGCTGGAGCCCCCTCTTGCTGGAGCCTCCTCTTGTAGTTTTGTCTGAAGCTCTAACCCCATGTCACACTAACCACCCCTACCTTAGAGTGCACGTCCTGTACGAGTATACGAGTAGGCTTAATTCACGTCCTTGACGCTGGATCGTGCACCGCCGCGCTTGTTTCGCCACAAGGAAAGAACCGCGCGAAAATGGTCAAGTTCTACCGAAAAGAAGACGAGACTATACGACGATTTTGTGTTTCCTAGTCGGTATGTAGCAGGACATGCAGCGCAAACCGAAGAAGCAGCCGTGCACCGTCGTCAATGGCGCTTCGCCCCGCACCCAGAGTGAACGCACGACCCTTTGATTCAAGTGGACTCTGGCCGCACGAATAGCTGACCTCGTTTTGGGGATCCGCATGTATCCCTTCGTTTTTTCGTCGTTCCATGTGTTATTTCTTGTGTATGGAGAGGATTGTGGTGTTTGAAGAATGTGGGTTTCCTTCAAGCCGGTCGTGGTTTGGATGGTGGCGGACTGCAGCGCGTCGGACGCAGTTGCTCGTCCCAAAGTGATGCTGTTCTGTTTTGTACAGAAATCAAATAAACACCACACGGATTATCTTTTATCTTAAGGTACGTACGTTTTATTACCTGAGTAGATCTTTTTTCGAAGAGGCGATGGGGATCGAAACATAGACACGAGCGATCATGTTAGCTATGCAATCGCGATAAAAACTTCCAAGATCACGAGCATTCATTTCCTGTGCACCTATATGTTGTGTAGCAGGAGATGCAGCCCACACCACCATTGTGTTGAGTTGAATGTTTATTGAGCCGCGAGCGACGGCATTGCTAC
Source organism: Ixodes ricinus (assembly GCA_037355805.1). Lineage (NCBI taxonomy): Eukaryota > Metazoa > Arthropoda > Arachnida > Ixodida > Ixodidae > Ixodes > Ixodes ricinus. The sequence goes on along the minus strand of JAZHYW010063633.1, from coordinate 29,244 downwards.
AAACAAGGACCGGAAGAACGCAGCGCGCGACTCAGCTTCCGGCAAACACTGACTGGTTCGCGTCAGAAAAATATGAAAGCCGTTTACAACTCCCTGTAACGCCGAATTAGAGCGCAGCTCTTGAGGAGGAGGGGAAGGCACGGGGAAGGGATCACGTGACCTCGAGGGGGGGGGTCACGTGGCCTGGGGTCACGTGACCTCGAAAGGTAGGGGGCGGAGAAAATTTTCCGCTACATTTAGCGGGGAAATTTTTCCGCTAAATTTAGGGGGAAATTTTCCGCTAGATTTAGCGGGGAACGTTTTCCGCTAGATTTAGCCGGGAAAGTTTCCCGCTAAATTTAGCGAGGAAAATTTTCCGCTAGATTTAGCGGGGAAAGTTCCCGCTAAATTTAGCGGGGAAATTTTTCCGCTAAATTTAGCGGGGAAATTTACCCATCATGCACCGCGCGGTTACGCCGACGGCGACGCCGACGCCGCTCAAGCCGGAAACGGGCGCCTAAGAGCTGCGCTCTAAAACGTATCGCTGGGCGACGAAAATGGCTCTAGCACCGTTCCGAAAAACCCACCGGCGACGAGGGAAAACGCCACCCGGAGGAAACATACGCTCGTCGCCGAGTCGGATACGCCCTCGGAATCGCCAGTGTACACGGGCCATTAAGGCCGAACGACATAGGGCGTATTTTCGACGCATTTACGGGCCTTTTGGCGGACGTAATCCCGACGTATAGCGGGCGTCGGGACGAGCGCTTCCTCGACGCCTCAAGGTCGGCGTAAATACGCGCATATTCGGCGTTCCGACCGAGACAGATCTCGGCGCTCCGGCGTATTTCGGCGTGGCGCATCCGGAAGCACGGCGCGGTGCCGGCCAATCAGTTCGCGAGTGAACAGCCGGAAGTTGCTCGAGGATTGGCTTGCCTAGCTTTGCGGCCTGCTGGCTGGCTTGATTCAGCCGCCGAAATGGGCGCTCGCGTGTCGGGTTCGCCGGTTTATCGGCAAACTGCACGAAATCACTGTCTCCTTCGAACGAGCGACGAATGATTGAAAAAGAACAGAAGATCATCTATGTGGCGCGCGATATGAAAGAAAAAAATTATAAAAGGAAGAGCTTTGAGCAGAGATCGCGGCCTTCGTCCTGCGGGCACTTGTTAGCAACCTGTCGATGCAAGGTACATTTTTGAGACAAGCGCTAGCAAATTTGGCTTTCGTTCCTGATTATCATTCAGTTATTTCTGTCCCCTTGCGAAAGGCGATAATATAGCAGCCGAGTTACATTTTGCATCGTTACATGAAAAGCGCAAGTCGGCAAACGCCGCGGAGACGCCGACGAATAGCGCCGCTCTTGAAAAAAAGCGCCCGCCAAATGCCGTGATTATGCCCGCTGAAACACGCGTAAATTCGTCGAAAATACGCCCCACGTGGGTCGGCCTTTACACTTGCGATTCTGAGGGCGTATCCGCCTCGGCGACGAGCGTAATTTCGCTCCGGTTGAAGTTTTCCGCTCGTCGCCGGCGGATTTTCGGAAAAGTCCGAGACAAATCTCGTCGCCCAGCGACGCGTTTTTCCTGACGCGAACCAATCGGCGTTTGCCGGAAGCAACTTCCGGCAAACGCCGATTGGTTCGCGTCAGGAAAACGCGTCGCTGGGCGACGAGAATTTGCTCTCGGACTTTTCCGAAAAATCCGCCGGCGACGAGCGGAAAACTTCGTTGCGCGGTGCGTTCTTCCGGTACTTCTTGTTTGTGGCAATGGCGACGCTCGCGGCTCGATAAATATGCAGCTACCAGGACGAGGAAGGCGTGCACACTCAGTCTTCTCGCGGCATGGACGGATCACCACCGTCAACGGTACCGCTGCTCCTTGGGTGTGCGCTGCGTCTCCTGCTACACAACAAGTAAGGTGCACAGGAAATGAATGCTCGTGATCTTTGAAGTGTTTAGCGTGATCACATAGCGAACATAATTGCCCGGGTCTACGTTTCGATCCCTGTTACCTCTTTGAGAAAAGTCTACGCAAGTGTAAATGCACTCCGGTCCAGCGCGTGAACGGCAGCGGCTCCGTTTCCTGCTGGCCAACAAGGAAAAGCAACAAAGGCGCGGACGTGACTGGCTTTCAGGAGACGTTTTCCTCCTGCCGCTCCGAAGAGCACAGCGGAGGGAACTGACAAAGGCGGGTGCTTGGCTGGACGGTCAAGTGTCAAACTCGCGTCGCCTCAACCGTCACTTCTCCCTCGCATCGCGGAGGAAATTAGCGTAAGCAGGGATGCTCTCAAAAAGAGCGCCCAGACTTTCTAACGAGCTTTCCTTCCAAACTCACTCCGCCCGGAAAAGCCATTTCGCGTAACGTTCCCCAACCCGAGCATTCTCCACTCAAAATGGCACTCGAAAAGCGTCGTTGGACGTGCTCTCACATTCAGTTGAAACATGAAGCAGAAATTACTGCCGTCTGTGAATACCTTGCCACACTAAAAAGAACGGCGAAGATATCACAACACCTTGGAACCTATACCAGACGGGGTCTCCGCCTGCAAAGTGGGCGTAAAATAGGTTTTTCGGCCCGGAAACAGGTCAAATCTGGTAACAAATCATCTGCAGCCCGCTAACGCACTGCAGCAACGAGTGCTGAGTGGAAATTGTTAGAACACATTGTACTTTCTCTGCCATCTTGAACGCCACTTTCTTTACATGTGCCAAATGCGAAGCACATCTGCTTGAATTCACCCATGATAATCATAGTATGGATACCGGCTCACAAACTGCCGTTCTTTTCTTAGACTTGTTCAAAGCATTCGACAGCGTTCCCCTTTGTCGCCTAATATCCAAACTATCCGCTTTTAAGTGTACATTCATTAACACTTTCGTGAATAGGTAATTTGCTAACCCTTACAAAGCGATTTGCCGCTATTAATGACTTCCGATCTCCCACTACCGACATAACCTACGGAGTCGAAGGTACACTTCTTGGTCACTTTTTCTTCATTATTTACATTAACGATCTTCCAAATACGATCTACTGTGCAATTTTTTGTTGTACAGAAAAATTAACAACTCAAACGACCCTCAAATTATCCAGAGCGATATCAACAAGTTTTCGGAGCGGATTACGAAATGAAAAATGAAACTAAACTTCTCTAAATGTAACCTGCTTTCATTTACTAAATAGTACCCCTATCGCTTGTTTCTTCAAACAAATACCTCGGCGTGCACCATACCTGCCACATACCCTGTGTTACATTACCACTACCATCGCTGAATCAACACGTACTCTTGATGACCTGAAACAAAACTTAAAAGTCGCACCTGCACATCTACGTCAACTAGCTTGTAATACTTATGTCCACCGGAAACTCGAATACGCTTTAGTTATTTGGAAGTACCTTATTAAGCATTTAGGATTCCTTGAAAACCGCGCTGCTCAATTCATATCTTCGTGCTCTGGAGTTGTCAGTGCCTCGCTCATTCAGCAATATTACACTATTCATTCTCTAGGGACACTCCGACTAATCTCACTTCGTCTACGACATCGGTTGCATTACCATTCCGGTCCATCCGGACCATCACTTTTAGAAGAACCCGATGTCTTTTTGTTCATTTTTATACAAGCTTTTTCAAAGTGCCATTCCTTTTGATCGTTTATTTCTCTGCTATACTTGGTCTCTATGTTGTAAACTCCCCCAATGCTGTAATGCCCTCGAATGAACCTTTGAGGTATTCTGAATAATAGGGGAAAAGAACACGGTTGGACGTCACCTAAAAGCGGCCAGCGCGGGCCGACGTCGAAAACCCAGCGCTACGGCCCTGCTATCTCGCGCACACTGCAAGCAGAGTAACCAGCTGTATGTACCTCGACATATTCAACCTCCTTTCGGCAACTGTTTCACGATGCAAAACACGAGCAACTTTAAAAAAAGCGGGATCGTCGCCGTGCCTTGAGCAGCTTTTTATTTAAAATGTTCCGTCAACAAGATATATTTTAGACAGTCGCATATGTACCGCGTATATTTTGTAGTTGGCAACCTTTTGTAGCAAAATAGTTGCAATTAAACTCCCCAGGTAATTTACCCGAGGGAGCCCGAGCGTCTTCGGTGGCACTCTCCTGCGCTTCACACCTGTGACGTCAAGGTCAGGCGAGACCAGCCAGCAAATGTGGTGGCGGAAAAGGAATTATTTCAGGACGGAGGTGTGCCATGACCGCCACGACCACCAACGCGTCAGCAAGCTCGTCGCGATCAAGTTCACCGTCGAAGGTGGACAAAATCAAGCCTTGAGATGTCAGGCCCCGGGGTTCAGAGAGACTCGCGAGCGAAGAGTTGATGGAAGCCCCAACGTTCCTAGTCAACTCTCCTATTTTGAGTGCCTTCGTAAAAGAGCGGAAACAGGAGCGACGAGTGCATTCCGCCTCCCTCCCTCCCTCTCTCTGTCTCTCTCTCTCTCTCTCTCTCTCTCTCTGGGGTGTCTGGCAAATCTTGCGTACGCTGGTTCGTTGGCTGGCCTCGAAGCAGGGCACAGAAAATTCGCGAGAAACGCTACAAAAACAAGGTCAAGGCGACGAGTACGACCAAGGTGGTCTTCCGGAACAGAAAGAGTCGCCGACAAGAGCCGTCGCGAACTCCCCCAAGGTGGTTCCCCTCTCCACGCGATGCCATCAGCCTCCCCTCGCCGATCCCCGGGCAACCGCCACTGCCGGTGACCGACTGCCGCGGACAAAGGCCGACTACGTCTGGGCGCGTTCCAACTTTGAACGGCTCCTCCACCCCCGGTCGTCGCTCAGAGCACGCCAGAGCGACGAGATCACGCGCTGGCTTCCAGGACTTCGGAAAGAGGGCCTCGGATGCACCGCGAAACGTATCACCCGGTTTCGTTCCCGAACCACGCCAGAGGCTGTCACTGGTGTCGTGGTCTTCTACAGCTAAAACTGTGACCTCTGATTAGAAGGCCCATAAAAAGATTTGTTTACGTGATACGGTGCAGTGCTCCCCAAAGTAACGTGGCCGCGATATGGTCCGCGTTTGGCACTTTTTGTGCTATTCCTAGGCCTACCGGTTGAACCATGCAGTTTAGTTTGGACTCCCTGATCACAACACAGCAGGCACGTCGCCGGGAAGGGGGGGGGGCATGAGGCTCGCCCCTCCTTCCCCGAAATCTTCAATTTTGCTGAACGATTCCGGGGGGGGGGGGGGTCTATTAAAAATCCGGCAGAAACTTCTAGGGACATTCCAGTGACACCGGGTGAAAACTGGTCAAGTTTCACCCGTTTTCATCCGAAACCAGCGTAGTTTACCAGTCTTTGCTGGAATATTTGCCGGCAGCTACTCTCGGTTACCAGATTTCGCTGGAATTTCACCGGCAGCCACTTTCGTTTACCAGACGACCCGGCTTTTCTCCAAATTTTACGGGAAACGAGCGACTCGTTTCCCCGTTTACCGAACTTCACTGGAAGCCGACGCGAGGGGAGGGGAAGCCAAGACCAGCCGGGGACTGGGTGTGTAATTATGGTGCTTAGAAAGGACGAGTCCCCACCATGGTGTCCCCACGCACCCTCGCTCCCTCGCATTGGGTTCGTGGGGAAATGTGAAAATGTATTTTTGCGGTCTCTTTTGAAGAAAACCGGTTTCTTTGTCCGTCAACGAGCAACGGCCACCAACGGACGCTCAGTGTCGGCTGCCCGTTCCATCTGTGTGACCTGTATCTTCCGGAGCAGCTGGGTGTGCGGATAAAAAGAAAATATCTTTCAGTGACCTGTTTCTTACGCCTCTTTGTCCGTCCGGCTTCAGAAGCATCCAGCGAGCGAAACAGATGCCGGAGACGCCTCTCTGACGGAATCAGAGACGACACCGTGACTGTGCCCGTGATTTCTCAACCGCGGCGGATGTTGGTGGGCGTTCGTGGTTTTCGCTAAACGTGCTACTGACAGTGTGTGTGTGTGTGTGTGTGTGTGTGTGTGTGTGTGTGTGTGTGTGTGTGTGTGTGTGTGTGTGTGTGTGTGTGTGTGTGTGTGTGTGTGTGTGTGTGTGTGTGTGTGTGTGTGTGTGGGGGGGGTGCACCTGCTCTGTTTTATTAGTTGAACTATCGTACATCTAGGAATTTACCCAGCGGCATTGTGAGTACCTTGAAAGATATTTTTTGCGACAACGAACTCGGTTGTTCTTATTTGGTCCGATTGCTTTTGTCTACAGCTGTACAGATTGCTTCACTGGTATCGACCCTGTGAAATAAAGACATGGAACTTTCAGGTCTATATGGGCTAACCGTTTTAATTGTTACCGAATCGTCCAACATCTGGTAAGCATACACCACCCACGGTTCACAGGCTTCATCCTCAGTACCTTCCGTTGACGTCAAAAAAAAAAAACGGCGAGTTTTTGTGAATTGCGGCAAATCGCGTGACTCCCGGTAATTTCTGGTGAATCCAGGCAAATCCGGGGACTTCCGGTAAGTACCGGCTTTACCGGAAGTGAAAAGAGTCCCATAACCCAGTCAAATATATTTTTTACTGGAAATGAAATTCCGGTAAAAAAATAATCTCGGTATTAATCGTGGCCTATCATGGAAGTCATATATTAAACCGACAAAAAACAAATCAAACCGAAAATTGGGCTTCTTATGTCGTAATTTCCGTCACTGCCTAATAGAGCTGAAGGAAGGTAGTTCTCGAATAGGCTGCGGTATGCTGCTCATGTTCTCGATTATACTGCTCAATAATTAAACGCGTTTCCGATAAATTATAACGGGTGCCAAATCGCTATGCCAAATTTGTACCAGGTAACTATATCCTCAAATCGAGTATAAATATGAAATCACAGTTCCAATGGAAATTGTCGCGCAGGAGAACCGAATATTTATTCTTAGAGCGCAGCTCTTAAGGCACGGCCACATTGGCGTCGCGGAGGCCTACGACGCGACGGTCGGCGCTGCCGGTTGCCGACCGAAACCAGTTTTCGGCTTCAGCGACGCGACGGCCGGCGCCGCAAAGCCAACCGCTCCTTGCACGGTTCAGAGCGCGCCGCCGCTCGCCGCAGAAGAGAGGAGCCAATGGGAGGTGGCGTAGATAGTGACGTCGCGATGCCATGGCAACGCTCAAACCGGTCCTCCGCCGCGCGTCTTCCGCGTTCCGAAGGACGTGTTTCGTGTCGTCTGCTATCCTCTTTTTCCCGCCGATGCCTTCCGCAACGGAGCGGTTCCTTGAAACTGTGCGACTGTTTCCCTTTTTATATGACAAGACGCAGCCAGACTACCTAGATAATGACGCTAAGAACAACCGCTGGGAAATTATAGAAGAGGAATTCGGAATTACAAGTGAGTTTCTCCGTGGCATTTGTTGCATGTCGTCTGTGTTGTGACGGATGTTGTGTTGATTTGGTGACACTTTCGAAAGTAGCCTTGATCTCTGGCGCGCCGGCGGCCGGGGCAGCAAAGTACAGTCGCCGCGGGAGTTAATAGCTCCACGCGAGCGCGCGTCTTTTTCCGAGGGGCGCTTGACTGGTGGCTTGCGATAGAACTAGAGATGACGTCAGGGCGAGTCCATGCAGAGTGGACGGGGGAAGCCGTCTCAATTCAAGGGAATCGTTGTTATCATCCGCCTGCGGGGTGCGTAGTTCGAATGAAAATGGGAGATGATTCCGCAAAGTCATCTTCCATTTTCATTCGAGCTACGCTCACCCCCCCCCCCCCCCCCCCGCAGATGATAACAACGGTTCCCTTGAATCGAGACGGCTTCCCCCGTCCCCTCCGCATAGACTCGCCCTGACGTCATCTCTAGTTCTATCGCAACCCACCAGTCAAGCGTTCCTCGGAAAAAGACGCGCGCTCGCGTGGAGCTATTAACTCCCGCGGCGACTGTACTTACCTGTCCTTCGATGTTTCGGTAGAACCAACTCGGCCGGACCCAAAACCTGCGCCTCCTTCCCTTCAGAGCGCGGCGACGTCGCAAGATCAACGAGCAGGCTAGGATAATCACATTCAGGCTGATCACCAGGTCATCATGGACTCCTACCATGTAGGCAGCGAGTGCGGTTTCGATGCTGATATATGCGAAAGGTGAGAGCCGAAACGGAAGAATCTAACGAAGAGCAGACGACGAAAGAGCGGGAAATCCGACGGGAGGCGGGATCGCGAGATCCAGTGCTGTCACGTGACGCCCGCAAAACGGAGGCCAATGTGGACTCCTCGCGTTGGGACGCCGGACGGCGGCGCCGCCTTCACGCTAGTGTGGTCTAGGCTCTGCTTGCAGAGCCAGAGTATCGCGTTCCTTTTCCTTTCGCCGCCATCTCCGTATTGGCGGAGGAGTGGTCACGTGGGCAGAACTGGAGCCGACCTTCGTGCGGGAAAGCGGCCTTCCAGAGCGCCGAGTTTCGGGGGAACATATTTTCCGCTTTGAGTTCGCAAAATATAGATCCTAGACTAAAATCGAACGAACCGAAAGCTTCCTAAGTCATTAAACATTATGTGCGTCAACTGGGTACAATACAATCCTCTTTTTTTATAACGCGAGCGATGTTTTAGGACATCCGTTTCCAAGGTATCGGAAGCAGACGACACGGACGACGATCGCGTTGCTCGCGTCTGCGGTGCGGCTCTCGCGGAGTGATACGCGATACGCGACCGGCACATCCGGCCATCTTGGCGAGTCGGCGAGCTCTCGTCCGAAAGCGAGGGGACGGCGTTTTCGTCAGTCGCTGCGTCGTTTACCGCAATGAATTGACGACTTCACTTCACACGCGACCCGCAGGATCCGCGGGTGCGATTTTTGCAATCGAGAGGGAAACAGGAAACGACGGGAGGACGATGACGGCGAATGCGCGGCTCGTCGCCGCACTATTTTCCTTACGCAGCGCGCCTCAGCACGCCGCCTCGCATCTGCGCCTTCGCGTCCCCTGCAAAAACCGACCGTGGCTTCCTGCAGCGCTTGGCTCCAGAATGGCACCATTGCGGTACTCTGCTCCGCAAGCGGAGCCTTTAGGCGCCCGCTTCCGGGTTGAGCGACGTCGGCGTCGGCGTAACCGCGCGCGTTGCGTTATGGGAATAACGCAACCGGGAGTAATCGCGCGTTGCATTATAGGAAAATTTCCCGGGGAATTTTTCGCTAAATGTCCCGCTAAATTTAGCGAGAAATTTAGCGCAATGTTTCCGGTGAATTTAGCGGGAAAGTTTCCCCGCTAAATTTGGCGGGGACGTGTTCTCTAAATTTCCCGCTAAATTCATCGGAAAAAAATTTCGCCAAGTTTCCCACTAAATTTAGCGCGAAATTGAACGAAAATTTCCCGCTAAATGGAAGCGGAGGAGGGGAGGGAGGAGGAGCATACCCTCCCCTCCGTACCCTTCCCTTCTCCTCAAGAGCTGCGCTCTAATTCGGCATTACAGAAAATTGTAAACGTCTTTAATTTTATTGCTTTATAAAAGGAACACTTGTATCAGAGAAGGAAATTACATTCGATATCCACTTACATGTCAGAAAAAGCAGGACATCAATTCAATGCGGCCACTATAAAATATTGATGGTAATTAATTTCTATAAAAAATTCACCATGGACTAAATAATATAAATATACCCCCCCCCCTGAGTATGTCTATAACATATATTAATATATGTTATAGATATCAATATCAATAGATATTAATATCATATATAGCCATATATGTCTATAACCAAAATATTAAATTTATTCCGAGAAAATTATTTTGAAGTTTTCGCGTGCACCTCCAGAATCACTGGCTGCAGCACTACAGGCAACAACGAGCAGGGACGCTCGTGACGATGAGCCCAAGGAAGGAACCAGAGCCTTTTATACTGGGAGAGTTCGGCGGTTTATTGATCCAGCCGCCAGTCTGGCAACACTGATCAAACAGTCTGGCAACTGTGCGCATCGCGTTCCGAGTTTCGTCGTCCGCCATGATGTGCCTTGCCGTCTCGAGCCGGCAGCCGCTTCACTAGCGTGGAGCGAGAGACAACGGTGAAAATGTTCGTTCTGCGCTCTGCGAGACGTTAAAAGAAAACGTAATGGGGTGCCGTAGTGCCGTTGGGTGGTCGAACAGCGCGAAAAAAGGGTTCAGGATGTACCGGTTCCCGGAATGAAAAGAAAACCGCAGAAGGCACAAGATCCGGGAGGCCAAAACGAAGAGGGCTAGTAAGTGGAAGCCGACTTCGAGTTCTCGATTGTGCGAGGTAATTTTACAATTAAATTATTTTGTGCGTTAAACACGTTTTATTTTGACTAAAACTGTGCAGCGACTTGGAGTGGCAGCGTCAGGTATGTGAGTGTCCGTTGATCACGAAGCCGTTTCCTGTCTAGCGAGACTTGATAATTGCGAGCGGCCTAGCTTGCAAATTTTGAACTGTGTATACTGCATTTCAGTGTAAGCGCGAGCGGAGCCGATCGCTACAAGCGCGTGCACGTCGCGCTGAACGACGCGTGAACTCTACGAGTGCACGCGCTCCGTCGGCGCGTTCAAAGCATGCAGCTCGCTCTCGTAGCTTCGGCCTCGCAGCTCAGTTTCGCCGTTTCGCAAGCGCTTTTGTTTCGCTAGCGATACCTTTATTTTGATATTTGTTTGAATGCGCGTAACAAATACTTACTTGTCATGCTTTTTTTTTTTAGGTGCATTTCATAGACAGTGAGTTCAAAAGAGGGTTTGTCGCGATCGCAAAAAGCTCAGGCACCACGCCTTAATGGCTGACGCTGTTCCGCTACACCCAGCCAAACCAAACAGTGGAAAACGCTCCAAAAAGACGGCGGGTGAAGAAGCACTGGCCGGAAAAGATCACTTTGATCGGTCCCGCCGTATTCCGGTACAACGGTGCGCAGCAACAGCGAAGTGGTAAACGGTCGGAGAGCGATCCGAACAATCAAACTTGCCCACTGGAAAATGCGCACTGGGCCGCTGAGCTGTGTCGGACGTCGGGCGTTTCGAGCGTTCCCCATTTTATAAATGAGTGCCGTTCGTGGAAAATGGGCGGTTTCAGCGCTGAATTCTTGCATGAGATAAAGCACCGAATCACGAAATGTTTGTTTTCCGACTCTCTCAATCGCTTTCGCCAACAAAAGCGCGAACCGTGCAAAGCCTACGCACGCGTATACATCGCGCACGTCAATGGGGACCCACTTGCCGGGGCGGCTGTCATGGCAGGAAAGCGGAGCCCGCTGAATCTGCTAAACCTGGCCCGGGCCGTAGCTCTGCTAAACCTAGCCCGCCGAGACTCTCCCAGTATAAGGCTCGGAAGGAACGGGAGAAGCGGGCCGAGCTCGAAAATCTAGGGGCAGGTTTTAAGAGTGATGGAAAAAGACTGGGCGGTTAAGTTGAGGAAATTAAAGGATATGCGGACGGGGAATTGAACAGAGAGAAAGAAGCGAGTGGTGCGAGAGGAGTGCTCCGGCAAGGGCAGCTGAAGAAAGTGAAGGCGACGCAAAAGTCCAACAAAGATAAACACGAAGCAGTGGGAATGGTAACTGGAGGCGAGGTTAACGAAGAAGAAGAAGGAAGGGGGAGAGGCAGTGGGAAAAGGAGCTAGAGAAAGAGGGTGGGACGTGAGCTGCAGGAGATGAAGCGACAGGGGACGGAGGAGGGGCAGCTGATGCAGTGCAGGTTGTAGAGAGCGAGAGGAAACAGGACATAGTCACTATTTTAAGTTACAAGTTTCAACTCAAGAAGGTAGGACGAGGGAAAGGAAGGCTGGAGGGGAGAGGGGGAACGCTAGAGGGAGAGGGGGAAACATCCTCCTCTCTCCAGCGTTCTGTCCGCTTCCTCCTCCCCGGCCTTCCTTTCCTTCGCACTACCTTCTTAAAGGACACTCAAGTGGTTTTTGAGTTCGTGTTTTGATGATGACAGCTGAATTTAGACGCCCCAAGTATCCCTAAAAACCAAATAGTATAGTCATACGGTGATTATTTCTTTAATAAAAATGTAATTGAAGGCCGCCAAACCTCGGATCCATCCGAAAACGAAACCACTCTCATTGGTCCTCGCACGCTTGTCAAAAGGATCTCGGGCCAATGGCGTTGGACGACGCTCCGTCGCGCAGTGATCCCGAGGTAGCCGCATCGGCCGAACCTCTTTGTCGTTCGAGCTTCGATCATGGCGGCGTTCTCTACGCTCGAGGACCTGACGCCGTTGGAGGTTGAAATTCTTCGGCGGACAGCCGACCTGGGGATGATTTGCTATGACGCCACTCCGACGTGCGATGTGGACGATAGCAGCGCTTCAGAGTCATGTTCGGGTTCCGAGGACGACGAAACGCAGACCTTTTCGGGCGTTCTTCGATTTGCGGTTGGGGCAAGTCGTAACCAAACCAACGTTTGACATCGCAGCGTTACCTCTGGTACGTGATGTCAAACGATGTCGCCACGTTGACTTTCGCCTCGGGAGGACGGGGGAAGGCTGGTTCAGACATGTGCAACGAGCGCGTACCTACCACTGCGTCCGTTGCAACCGGAACGACCGCTCTGCGCCGCGCGTACACACCTGCAACCACTACAAGCGCAGCGGGTCGCCGTCAGCTGTTTCAGCGGCCCCTCTAAAAGGGGACGCACTGCTACTCAATGCCGTAACAGAATAGAGACAGACAGTTTTCTATAGCCTAAAGCTTTAATATTGATCTTTCTTGATAGGCTTGCAGGGTACAGTGGATGAAAAAAGAAAATAAAAAGATGCAGTACGTCGTCTTGGACGATCACGACTCTAATACACGACATTGCAATAGTACAAATATCGCCACACGCATTTCCTACGATTATAAAAGACAATGTAATCTTAGCAGCGATATAGCAACGTAGAAATATGATTTCGTGATCAGATAGACGTTGCGAACGTTCAGGATTGCTAACACTAATCTCTTTTCTCCGGTGATGAAAACGCGTGAAACTTCGCGTCCTTTATACGGTACGCGCCAGTAATACCTTGAACTTGAGCACACGCATGAAATGCGCCAAATAAGAAATCCGGGCGATGTTCGAGGACACAAATGCTTAGAAAGCACCACTGTAGTCGAAGTAAACAAACACGACGGCACGGGCGTTTCTGCTGTCTTGAGAGTGCCGCCACGACATCGCCGCACGAGTAGGTGGATCTTCCCTTCTAGTACGTGCTGGGTTATCATAGCGACACACGACGAAAATTCACAGTCAAGGATAGCGCTTTTACGCGGAACGATGAGCTTTCACCACGCCGTCCACGTCGACGATCACCACCGACGCCATGTGCGCGCAGATACGTGCGCTTCCGCGCATCCCGGGGAACGGGAAATTCACCCCCGCGGAGGAAGGCAAGGAGAAAACGTAGTCCCTTGTTTGCGAAACGATAATTGCAGTATCGCGTGTTCTAAACTAGAACTATTTTACGTCTTGTGAAATTATCATGCACAACATATTTAAATAAACTGAAAATTGTTTCTTTAGCGAAACTTTACAAAGGCCGCCAAAATTTTCAAACATACGATAATTTCATTGGTCCTCGCAAGTACAGGAAAGAGTCCGCACGTATTTTATTCCTGCGTGATTAATAGGCGGTTCTGCCTTCTAAAACTGAAGATACTCATTCACTGACACTTCCTTAACGCCATCGCACCAACAAGTAGCTTCTCCAAAAACCGCTTGAGTGTCCCTTTAAGTTGCAACGGACTATAGTGTGGCGGGCAAAGGCAGCGGTGCCGCTGTACAGTACGGTGGTGCAGCGGCACCCTCCTACTCCGACAGCCACCAAACCTGCGATGCAGGAAAACACAAAAGGGAAGGGGACAGACAGTGTTGGTGGTAGGGAGCTCTAATGCGTCTAGGTGCACAGCGGGGATCGACAGCAAGGTGGGAGGAGGTGGGAGAGTGAAGGTGGAAGCCCTACCAGGCAGGGGCATGAAGGAGGTGATGGACACGGTGGTAGAAATGTTGGCTTTGAACGAAGGGAGGAAAACGTTGTGGCGGCACATGCTGGATTGAATGACGTCCTAGGTAGAAGGGGAATGGACCTGGCCACACACATCGAGGAGGGTGTGAAGCAGTTGAGGGTCACAACCTTCTGCGATGGTGCACATTGTAATGTGCACCGTCCCGGAGGTTAGGGGCCGAGAAGTAGGTACAGAGAGGGCAGTCCCGGAGGCTAGCAGGATCATCAAGAGACTGAGCTCTAAGAACGGATATGAGGTCATGAATGTGAACAGGGAGGTATGCCAGGAGAGTCTGAGCTAGAGCGAGAGGCTAGAGAGGTGATCAGTAAAATAAAATTTGAACAAAGGCTAGACAACACGATGAGCGAGAAAGGTATATAAGCATTTATACACGAAAAGTCTGAACACCAAATGGACAAACCAAACCCGAAAACTGAAATTCAAATACCAACAGTCAAGTGCCGACGTAGAGCAGACTACCTCTGTGAGAAAGGAAGTATAAAGAAGCCGAGAGAAAGATGTGGCAGGAAAGAATGCAGGGAAAAATCAGCCGAAAAACAGGAAATAAAGAAGGAATATTGGTATTATAATTCACAGGGGACCTCGTTGATATTCGAGGCTAGAACGGGAGTATTGAGGACTAGGGCATATAGGACAAAGCATGAGGAAATGAATACGCGCTGTGCTGTATCCCAAGGGGAGGACGAGACAATAGAACATGTGGTGTTGAGGTGCACAGGGCTTGCTCCCGCCCTTTCGGAAGGGGTGACGGATTTAGCCGGAGCGCTGGGGTTTGCAGGCGAGAATGGAAGAATGGACGATTTAATAACAAAGAGGAGATTGGAAAACTGGTGGAAATTATCTAGGGAGAATTGAATGGCATACAACCAAGTAGCACAGCTGGGGAGAGGCTGGACAGAGGAAAATTGGACTCCTCCCGCGTGGCACCGGCCCAAAGTCTCCACCCTGCCTGCCAGTAACCTGGGTAACGCCAACTAGGTTTGACCAGAGGAAAATTAGCGACTCCCTCGCCGGGGGGAAGAGACGGGGATGATGTTTTTAGTTTTTTTGCCCGATCCCGCAAAGGTCATTCTGTTGATATCCCACACCGCCTTGAGATAGTTACGAAATTGCAAAGGGTATAAGCAAACTGGCGAAGAAATCATACTGTAGGTTCTTAATTTCTAGGCTAGGATAGACGCAAGCTACCGCCGTTATAAAAGGCACAGCCGTTAGCATCCATCCATGACGTCAAATGTAGTTTGACGTCATGGATGGATGGACCAGCAAACGTCTATATTTCTCGCTTTTCGCCGGACCCAGAGTGATGAGTCTGTCCGACTCCGTTGGATGGATCGATGAATATCGATCATATTCTTTATGACGGGCGGTAGCTTACGCCACCTAGCCGTGGCGGGGCCAGTCGGAGTGTGCGAGACGCTCACTTCTGCGATCGGAACTGTCCGTTCTCTCCGTGCGTCGTGTGCTGTTATCGTGTTCGTGTTGGTGTGCATATTTAACGTTCGTCCGATCGACTGGGCGAGTGTGTGCGTGGACATGGGCAGCACCGAGGATGCGATACCCCCGAGAACCTTAGTAGACCTAACGCGCCGAAGGCCGTCCCCGATCGAAAACAACAAACGCCGTTGAATCTGCAGGAACGGCGAACCCAGTGAACCGTCTGCTATTTAGCCTGCCAGAAATTTTGAACTGGGGTGCCTCAGTTTGTAAACGATAGAAGTGGTAAGAAAGAGGTCGCTGTGGAATATCGAGTGCATCGCTTCCATCGAAGTACGCATCCAGGTGAACTCACCGGAGTCGATTTGAAACTACTCAGGCGAGCACCGCCAAGCGGCTAGCTTCAACGGACGCGATATTGCGATTTTTTTCTTTTCGTCGACATTTGTGCGACATCTGGAGAATATAAATGCTGGTGTACACTCGTTATCCCCATCATTTTTTCTTTTCAAACTCTTAACCACTGCCCCAAATCGCTGCGGGAGAGGACGTGGTTGCCACGTCGTTTTGCGCTGGCTCGCGTTGCGTTCGTCGACGTTAAGAGAATAAACAGCTTTGTCGCGGCCGAAGGATTTCTAATTCTAACAGAGCCAGATTGTGAAACATCACGTGCACGCGCAAACTGCTGCTGAAACGTAGTTCGTCCGAGACAGCGGCAGCTTGGGACCACTTGGGATCCGGAACCACTCCGCTGATCCGTCCGCGCGCGCGCCCACCTTCGTCGACCGCTTCACTCGGGGAATTTGCCCCGAGAAAGGGCGTGTCCGCAACCCTTAAACTTATTTTTTTTTTTTTTGGAGGGGGGGGGGGGCAGGGAAATATGTTACGCATGATTTTAATTTTTAGACTTTTGGGGTGCTTTTAGCGCGTAGATCGCGTTACCACCATAAATAGACGATCTCAGCACACCACCTTCAGTGCACCTTTAATCAGAGTCGGGTATTTCTTTCCGTGCAGGTCGTGGACGCTCCGTTTCGTGGGGCCGCTCTGTTTCGTGGGACCGCTCCCATGTCATTGGACGCTCCGTAGTCGTGGGACGCTCCCGTGTCGTGGGACGCTCCGTGGCTCGTGGGACCGCGTCGTGGGACGCTCCGTGTCGTGGGACGCTCCGTGTCGTGGGACGCTCCGTGTCGTGGGACGCTCCGTGTCGTGGGACGCTCCGTGTCGTGGGACGCTCCGTGTCGTGGGACGCTCCGTGTCGTGGGACGCTCCGTGTCGTGGGACGCTCCGTGTCGATGGGACGCTCCGTGTCGTGGGACGCTCCGTGTCGTGGGACGCTCCCGTGTCGTCGGACGCTCCGTTGTGCGTCGGACGCTCCGTGTCCTCGTCGGACGCTCCGTGTCGTCGGACGCTCCTGTCGTCAGACGCTCCGTGTCGTCGGACGCTCCGTGTCGTCGGACGCTCCGTGTCGTCGGACGCTCCGTGTCGTCGTCGGACGCTTCCGTGTCGTCGGACGCTCCACGTGTCGTCGGACGCTCCGTGTCGTCCGGACAGCTCCACGTGTCGTCGGACGCTCCGTGTCGTCGGGCCGGCTCCGTGTCGTCGGACGCTCCGTGTCGATCGGACGCTCCGTGTCGTCGGACGCTCCGCTTGTCGTCGGACGCTCCGTGTCGTCGGACGCTCCGTGTCGATCAGACGCTCCGTGTCGTCGGACGCTCCGTGTCGCTCGGACGCTCCGTGTCGTCGGACGCTCCGTGTCCGTCGGACGCTCCGTCGTCGTCCGGACGCTCCGTGTCGTCGGACGCTCCGTGTCGTCGGACGCTCCGTGTCGTCGGACGCTCCGTGTCGTCGGACGCTCTGTGTCGTGGGACGCTCTGTGTCGTCGGACGCTCTGTGTCGTCGGACGCTCTGTGTCGTCGGACGCTCTGTGTCGTCGGACGCTCTGTGTCGTCGGACGCTCTGTGTCGTGGACGCTCTGTGTCGTAGGACGCTCTGTGTCGTCGGACGCTCTGTGTCGTAGGACGCTCTGTGTCGTAGGACGCTCTACGTCATAGGACGCTCTGACTCGTGTCGTAGGATATTCTGAGTTGAATTACGTACAGACGCGATCCATAGGAAGGTGACACGCTATCGTCAACCACCCTGTACTGGTAGCGTTATGAAGCGGCGGCCGTGGCAGCGTGTCGCTTTTTGTAAATCCAAGCGTAGCAATGCGCACAAGTAGCCATAGCTGCTGCTCCGTGGCGCTTGCACCCAGTATGGAGACTGATGTCGACGATCGCGTGTTCACCTTCGAATGGATCGCGACTGTACTCGCACGCCGGACATTAGGCAGTTTTCGTACACCGCGTTTCACCCTCCGCTAAGTTCTCCGGAACGAAGAAGCCGCTACCGCGCCTGCGCGCCGATGGCCTTGGCTGTAGAGTTCCAGGTATCGCAGCGGGTTGCGGAGAACCTTGCAGGACGGCGAAAACGATCTACGAAAACTCCTATTTACGGGATTCAGGCTCGTTAACGAATCGGATACGTGGAAACAATATGATTCTACATTGTTTTTACTTAATCGTTTGACATTTCCACTCATTTGTTGGGCATTTCTACAAAATCGCTGAACACTCGTATCCGACACGGCGACTCACATTTCGACTCATCCAACGAATTATTCGCTTCTACACTTCAACGCGTTGGTCGGATAGTTTTGGCCGTGCCATTTCCCATCAGTACACATCTATGTTCTATTTCATGGACACTCGTCCAACGTCCTCGTTCGTCCGACTGCATCCCCCGGTTCGGAAATAGCGGCATTCCAGGCAGCGATACGTCTCAGCGGATGGGCGTCTCGCTTGCGCGTTTGCGGAATAAAGTATTCATAATGCCTTCGAGGGAGGGGGCCACACGCCCAATTCTGCGCCCCATACGAAATTCATTACTCGCGAGTGCCGCGAGTTCCTGCGCCAGTGGCGTCTCCACCGAAAATAATAGAAAAGAACTCCCATGTCCAGATGGTATACAACGGGGCAGACGTTTGGAAATTACGGCCTCGCTGGGACAGCCGCGAGAAAGCAAGACGCACTGCTCCAACCATGCTCATCAGGAAGGAGGACCCATTAACCTGCACCGTCAACGGATGCAATACTTTTGCCCAACTGTTTTATGCTCTAAACGGGCGGTTTTATTTGGAGTCAGGCTGTGAGAAATATATATAATCACCCACCCGCATCACCATCTACACGGATTGTCGGGAAGCAATCACCAGGCTATGAAAGACACCGCGAAGAGGAACGCTCTGTCATAGGATCAAGAGCCTCTGCACCGAACTCCTCACCACCAAGGAAATTGAGGTACGAATCGACTGGGTACCGAGGCGGCCGCGGCAACGAGGCCGCACACGCAGTGCGAGCGAGCAAGACGCCATCCGCTCAGACCCGGACATTTCAGTCCCCTTCGCGGGATCGGACCCCAACCCTGTCGAGAAGGCGGCTGCGGCCCGCCAGACGGACCGGCGTCGACTGCTCGAGAACATCCCCGTGAATCCTTCACCCATACCTCAAGGACTTCCCCGAGGCGCGCAGGTCCTCATTCTACAAGGCTCCCGCCGGAGCCCTCGCCAAATGGAGGAACTACACCCCAAAGAGAGGCCGACCACCCGACAAAGACCACAACGACGACGAAGGGGATCAGGCCTCCTCGTCACTCACACCAACGGTGTCCTGCTCCACGTGCAACACAGGCGCCAGGCCGACGATCCACCACCTCCTATGGGAATGCATCGGCCTGCATCAAGTTCGAGCCCAGCATGTCGTCCCCGACATTCAGTCTGGAAGAATGGATATACCCCAGAACGCTGCCCGCGCCAAGGACACGCTTTTTGCGTGTGTGGGCGTTTCGTCGACCGCCTCATATAATTTTCCCCTTCTCTATATATATAGGCCACGTAGCCATCACTCAAATAAAGGAATTCAATCAATCAATCAATCTCTCTCTCGTCCCCCCCCACACACACACACACACACACAAACACACAAACACACACACACGCACACGCACACGCACACGCACGCACGCACGCACGCACACACACACACACACGCGCGCGCGTTTTTTGTTTTTTTTTCAGAAATCGGAGATGGTTGAGCGCAACGTCTGAGACGTTTTACATGGAATGACCCATATGTGAATGATATAGTCAATATTAATGCAAGCGCAAAATCTGTAAACTATGCTGATGACACGAGTATTCATAATGCATACTGTTTTCTGCAGATAATACTGATCTGTTATTCGATATGGCAAATCTGGCACTGTTTAGGTTACAAACGTTGGAGTCATAACAACGTATTACAAATAAATTTGAATAAAACAAAAGCCATGCTTTTTTTGTCCTAAAAATAAACTCGTTACCATTAACAAGGACATAATTTTGAATTCAACCAAAATGGAGATTGTGAACTGTTTTAAACTCTTAGGTGTCACCTTCTCTGAAAATATGTCATTGGGAAAGTCATATAAACTCTCTTATTCTAAAGCTATCCCAAATTGTGGGCATGTTAAATCGTCATCGTTATAGTTTACCAACAAGCGTTAAATTATTAATATATAATTCTCCATTTTATTCTCACTTAAATTATTGCCATTTAGTTTGGGGAACAACAACTAACAAATCTAGAAAAGTTACACTGTATTGCAAAAAAAAAAGCACTGAGGGCTATAGTTGTTGTCTCGTATGATTTTCACACAGCTGGCTTATTTCAGAAATTTCGCGTCATAAACGTGCATATACATTAGATGATTATAGGCTTGGCACTAGCCTCAATGTAGAGGAACTTAAAGACACCATTTTTGAATAGATCCTGGACGCTCATCAAAAAATGTTCATAGTTACCCTACCCGTGGTGCTGAATGTTGGGAGGTGGCTCCACCAAGAACAAACTATGGCAAACAAATGCTTAAATACACTATCTCCAATCTACTCAATTTGTATATGGCTAAAAGTATGGATTGGGATAAGTTATCCCTAAGAGAAGTGAGATCACCCTTTTTCTCCAGCAGGTCGAGGCTATAGTTTCCATTCTTTGTAGTCACAGTGCCTACCATACTCTTAATCTGGGCCGCCAAACGTCACGGCCATTAGCCTTGGCTTTGACGTTCAAAGGTCTCAGGACTTCCAGCCGCGAAGCTGGTCCGGCCCCGTCAAATAGCCGTGTACAACGTCACGGCTACGGTTGGCCCTTCCCCTCTTTGATGGTGCGAATGGCTATATCAGGTGGCTCCGTAGGCGGCCCTGTAATTTTCGGCGGCCCGCTTGTGCATGGCCGCCAAAAACGGGCCAGCTGTGCGCATAATAGCGGAAAACAACACTTTGCCTCGCCAGATGGCGGCAGTTGAGGCCGCCGCAGCGTTCCCCGCAGGCGCAGCCAGGCGCACGCATGCGCATAACAACGATCATTTCGGGACGGTGAATTTCGAACGTATGAAGTACGAGTCTAGTCGGAAGCATCTGCGGGGCGGCGGTTGTTTTCTATCATGGCGACGGCAAGCCCGTGTTGAGAGAATGCGCCGAAGCCAGCAGGAACAGCGAGTCAACTCTTCAGGATGCTCTCGTCGAAGGATACCAAAGGAACTCGACCGCGGGCGGTGCAACCATGAGGAAACGTGTGGAGTGCGGGGATGGGTTCACACGGCCCACCGATCTGGCGTGCAACGACCAGCACGACCACCGCTGCTGAGCCAACTTGGCTGGTGCCGTTACTGCGGGCACAGTCCACTCTTCAGCATAACCGACTGGGTAATTATGTAGCTTACTGGCTAATAACGGATTAGAGTCAATTGCTGAAAGAGTTCCCTAACTAGTTACATTTGTTCTCGCCAACAAAGGACAAGTGGGACCCTGTCCTGGACGATACAGCTATATATATACATAATATCTTTGTACTGTTAGAAGCACGCTTGGAATCGCCTTTTCTCATATTACTCGGATACTGGCTGGCGTTGCCGGTGGAAAGCGGAAGAGCAGGTTTACTTCATTTCACTTTAGCATGAAGCTTACCGCAACGGCTACAAGCGCGGACTCTTCGCGTCTGACGCCGGCTCGGATGCTGCACAGGCACTCGTGGAGGGTGACAATTTTCGAAGTTCTCGAGTCACAGTCGCTGGCCCTTACGGTTTGCCTGGTGGTAAGCTGAGGCAGATAAAGCTTTAGCCGGTTATGCCTCAACGGTGGCCGCCAGCATTTTCCAGCGACAAGGTGTAAATAGTTTATAGGGGGGTGCTTTTTACTTGCCGAAGTATCCGCCGATAGAGCACGGCGTATACGGCGCACTCATCAGCTTGCCGTCCGAGGTATATATAGTACGCGCGTCTCGGCCGGCGTCGACGATCGCGTTGAGCAAAGGAGGACGGCCACACAAGGAACATTTATATTAAAATTGATGATGAATGCCAACATCTAGAGAACGCCTAAGTTTGCCCTTGTGCGTGCACCCTCGTTTGCTCACGTGACCGTCAGCGTCAGCCGAATCGTTTTCCTTTTAGTGTGAATGAGTTTATAAGCTTTTATTAGGCTAACTGAATTTAAGAAATGTATTGTATTAAAGAATATTTTTTGAGAAAAAGTGTAAAACTATGTTTTACAATATTTCACGCAGTTTAGCAAGGTCTTTACCCTGGCCTGACCATACTTTTAAATTTAGTAAATACAGAAAGTTAATTATTCAAGATTTTCGACACCACATATTTATTTGAACGTAAAACTTTATGAATTTTCATATTAAACAAAATTAGCTTTTTGCGTGCAACGTGTATTTTTTGAGCAACGATTTAGTCGGCGTTTCATGACGCAGCCTGTATAATATAGCCATGGACCTGTAGAACCTGGCAAGTGGACAGCCTCAGCTCCCCTGCCTGGTGGCGTCAAAATTTACTGTTTTGTTCCCACTCTTCCAACTGCCGCCAAAGCTATAGGGTCTCATCCATATGACGTCAGACTGCTTTTTAATGTCGAGTAACTACAAACAAGCACATGGCCGCCGAAAGCAAATCCGGTTATCTAATTGGCGAATTTCTTTCTTTGATTTTTTTTTTCCCGTAAAGCATATGAATAAACGTTATGTTAGCGGCCGTGTTTGTGGCCGATGACTCAGCATCTGAATAGACTCTAACGTCCAGCAAGCTACTTTCAAGAAAAAAACCCAGCTCTTTGATACATTTTAAGAGCGTAATTAAGATACAAGACACTTTCTCTCTCCCTTATTCTCTTATAATAAAATGCTGAAAATTCTTAATCACAGCAGCATCATGCCTTGACGACAGGGGCAACTGGCCTTCGGACGTGCCGCGGAGACCCGTCTGTGGCACGAAGCTCTGGCTGACTGCAACACACTTTGGCTCGGTTAGCGCACCTTCAACTGCCGCCGGGTCCTATAGTTCGCCAAGTGTGTCAAGGGAAAGCAACGACCATGCCTCCACCAATGCTGCAGCAAGTGATGAAGTTTTCATATGCTTATCTATTTTATTTTTTGAATGTGGTATTTAATAAAACAAAGCACCGTCCGTATCTCCAGCTGTGCATCTAATTTAAACAAATAAATGGATTGTTTACCTGCGGACCCACTGTTCTTTTAAATGTTCAGAAACTATCGGCCTTGCCCTTGAAACAATTCCTGTATGTTTCGCTTTCCCCTAGAGCATTCGGGAAGTCAATCTCTAAAGCATACAAATTTTGAGCTTGGCAATGCTTTTCTTAATATATTGCGCGACTCAAAAAATAAAGCTGCGACGTGACTATGTGCATGACGTCTCGCAAGAAGACGTCAGTTTCAGTGCCAAGTCACAGCTTCATTTTTACGGTGAGAATTTCCTGTACGTCTCAATCCGCCTGGCTTTCTTCGTGGATCACGGTCCTCGGCCCTCCGAGATACTCTGCGGGGAAGTGGACGACGGGACATTTTTATACCCAGCAGAAAACGGGCCACCTAGAACACGGGCCAGCTGGGAGGACGGGCCAGGGCTAGAAAACGGGCCAGTTGCAGGTCGAGCCAGCTAGAAAATGGGCCAGCTAAAAACGGGCTAAAACGGGCCGGCAAGATCCTACTTGTCACGGCAAATCTCCGGGGCCACCGTAAAGGGACGGCAAACGGGCGTGCCAGCGATTTTCAGGGTGGCCCCAAAGCTTCCGCGGCGTAAGTTGGATCTCATTTGTCACGGCTATAGGTGGCTCCCTAGGCAGGCCCCAGATTAAGAGTGTAGTTTTTGTATGATTTTATCTCTGCTGTCCGTCATGCCTCAAAGTTAAAAAAATAAAAAAATAAAATTTGTGTTTAAAATGTTGTGATAGCGACAATCTTTGTACAATATTTTGTTTTCTCTTGATTACTGTTTTTCCCGGCTCTGTTGCTGCTTTCTGTAGGCGGCCAGGGACCCGTCAAGCTGTACCTGACAGCTTTTTTCCCTGATCGCCACCATCTTATGGTGGACATAAACATATTATTATTATTATTATTATTATTATTATTATTATTATTATTATTATTATTATTATTATTATTATTATTATATGGGAGGGTTGAACCAGAAGCCGGAGCTTTATTGACTATTCGTCAAATACGTCACAGGAAACATGAAGACAACATCACGGTCGCGCCGCGTTCCGCCGTTTTCGATCTAGTCGGAAACAAATAGGAAGTTGTAGCGCCGCTTGCTAT
Organism: Ixodes ricinus; assembly: GCA_037355805.1. Lineage (NCBI taxonomy): Eukaryota > Metazoa > Arthropoda > Arachnida > Ixodida > Ixodidae > Ixodes > Ixodes ricinus. The sequence continues at coordinate 5,222 of JAZHYW010063633.1, read as the reverse complement.
CACCAGTGTTACCAGTTCCGCGCTTTCATTGGAGCATCCGGCGAGACAACAGCGAAAACTTCAAGTCCCAAACTTACTGCAAGCACAGGGCTGGTTCACACACTCGGGTGTGACTTCGACCGACTACGCTATAACCGGTTTTTATGCCGCTTGTGACTGCTTACGACCGGCTGCGCAGTAGCGTAGCCGGTCGCAAGCAGCCACAAGCGGCTTAAAATTCGGTTGTAGCGCTGTCGGTCATAGTCGAACGCAAGTATGTGAACCGGCCTCCACTGTCAACAAGCACAGCGCACCGATTGCAAGAACAAATTGCAGACTCTCGCGTCGTTGGTGGTTTCTCTACTGCGCAAGCTTACTCCCGGAGCCGGAATCGAGTCAGAGTTGGTTCACCGAAAACAAGACACGGCCAAACACTTTCTCCATCGATGGCTCCGGTTTGTGCCAATTTCCTTCGAACGACGCAACTCCAAGCACGTGACAAAATACAGGGTTGTTTTTGCTTTGTTTTTCAGCGCAAGATGAAACTGCGCACTGCCCAACGTACAGGCTCCAGCCATGTGTAGCGCTTGCTGTTCGAACCAGATGCCGAAGTTCCAAAGCGTGTCGTTATCCGATTAAAAATTGCGATTTGCGGAAATTTTCGAATGAATGAATTCGAATAAATTATTTCAGACGAAAAAAAGTCTGAGGAGCTAGGGGAAAAGAAGACGAAATTGTCTGCTAGGCCACCTGGGTATGGGAAAATGGCGGCCGACGAAGCCCATGAACACGCGGAGAATGGCGTCAGTTACCGAGACCGGCCCCATTTTCCCATTGAAAGTTTCCAGAAAGAATAAGATAACGGTACATCTAAGCGGACACTGAGCGTTCGACAATGCGTAGTTCATTTTCGCGGTGAAAACTTTTAAATATTATCTCGGGGTCACGCTATAGACGTTCCGTCGCGTCACTTACGCGCGGCAAACTTGTGGTGGCAAGAGCGCCAAATGGAGCCTTTTCCCCGCCGCGCTCAAGCCGCATAAAGCTTCTACCCTCGATTTGCACCAGTGTTCCTCCGACCGTGACGACAGTCGTAAAACACGACACACAGTGCGCTGCCCGATCGACGCAGGACCAACACAGACCGGCCTTCACCACGCACGCCTCTCGACGGCGGCGGTTCCACCCCAGCGGCGTCGGCAGATTGCCGCGCTGCGGCGCTGCCACTGGGTTGTAGTGTGTCCACATCCCGTCCAACCCCGTCGAGGGACGGTATCCGAAGGAGAATCGTCGTTCGCCCTGTTCCGTGTCTGGCTAGAGTCGATAACGCGAGGATGCTGGCTTGAACGCTTCGCCCTGCAGATATACGTATATATATAGTCGGGACTCGGAATATTTGGGAGGAAAATGATGGTTGGTTATGCTAAACCTTCTTGTGACAGCACAAAGGCAAGAAGGTCGTCAACCACGCCGTTCTTGACGCGCAGCTACTGTCACCGGGCCGTAAGTGCACGGTGTCATCGCCCCTGCATGCACAACATGTATGCACAACAAGGAAATAGCTCTGTCGTTTTGACCTGATCTGCTTGCTGGGTTTTGAGAATGGTCACCGGCGGAAAGGTGCTGAATAATAATAATAATAATAATAATAATAATAATAATAATAATAATAATAATAATAATAATAATAATAGGGGTTGTGGGGATATTTAGACAGCGTGTACTTGGTCAGCCATTTCAAAGATGCGACGAGTCACTCGCTGTAGATGAGAAATTTAGCCAGTGCAGTACAACCGCTAGCCTGGGGTCTTTAACGTGCACCACGCAGTCAGTGATACACGAACGGACGCCGGTGCGATGCTCATCCAGATCGAAACGGGCAGGGGTGGGGATTGAACCCAGGATCCCTGGGTCCTGCAGAAAAAGTGCAGGCTGCATTCACCATGGTTTGTTATATCATAACAGCTACGCGGAATGCTAACGTATCTCTTCGAGAATCAGCGTGGCGGCAACAAGTTCGACCTATGCGCGCGTGTGCGCGCGTGCGTGCGTGTGTGTGTTGTGCTGTCAAGGCTAGCGTAGATTTCCGCAGCCCTTGCGAATGAGGCGCAAGACAAAACCAACGCGCTGGCGCAGAAATGTGGGGCTGCAGCATAAATTAAAAAAAAAGAAAGAAATAATATCACTCTCCTAGATTATATTACAAAGCACAAATTCGACGTTACATATCCGATTACATGCGCAGCGTATAGGTAATTCATCAAGACAGTGCGAGCTACAAAAATTCGCCCAGCACGCCTTCGTGATCGAGTGTAGAGGATGTCGTGGAACGATTTTCTAATCTTCCTCACTAATTAAGTGAGAATTCAGAATCTGGAGGTTTTACTGAGCAACTCCTAAACGCTAATCGCAACAAAAAAAAAAGGGGGGGGGGGAAGCTATCGTCTGTGGTTTCGACAGCAACCAAACCAGCTCTGTTCGCAAAGTATGTCATATAATCTTACTACCCGACGAAAATTTCCGCAGTCTAGTAAAAAGAGAAAACAAATAACGAAAACACTTGTGGAAGAGCGTTTTAATTTCTTTGTACAGCAAAACGTTTATATTGCAGAGCGTTTGTGAAAGATATAGCACCACCCTATAGAACTGCTCAATTACCCGAGCACTAAAAAGAATGCGAGGAACGTAGGTGCAAACGCTGCACGATCTTGTCTGTGTAAAAACTTGGAAGGAAATAACCAAAATAAGACGTCAAACGCACGTGCAAACTGCTATAAGAATTCTGCTTTAGAACAGTTGCTGCTGCAGATGCCAGCACGATCATACACCCGCAACATGTCCTTTGATGCTTGGGTATTTGAAACGGAAGGAAGACACACCTATACCGACAAGGCAGCCATCGCTTCCAAACACAGCATTACCGCGAAATCGTCTCCCTGAACAAACAATGCCCCGCAACTATAGTCTCGCTTCGCCCTTTTTGCGACGAGGGAAATCAGATCCGCGAGACAATACCAGCGCAGCAGAGTAACTGACAGCACAGCAGCTGTACGAGCACCGCTTTCGCACACACGGGTCGACGAGAAGACCCGTTTCGAGCTGTCCCTTTACGTCGGGAAAAATTCGAAATAAAACGAGGCTCGCTAACTTGGCTTGCCCGCACAGTTGGCCAGTGCCTTATACGCTGGCGAGGGTGCGCAAGAAACGCTACGTCATTTACAGAGGTGGAAGGAATCCGCGGTCGAAGTTGCCGACTCGGCTGACGAGAGCAACGGACCGCAACGAACCCTCGTGGTCCTGTATAGTCCTGAGGAGTCAGGACTGCGCAACATGACCAAGAGAGGTGGTGGAACCACGACGATGGGAACTCAAGAAGCAAGATTTCCAATCATAACATGTAGACAAGACGACTTGGTAAAGCGCCTCTAATATATTCGATAAAAGTTGTGGTCTCGTACTTTTGTCACGCGGCAAAATTAATGCCATGTCCAAGGAGGTTAAAAATACTAGGAAAAGGGGGGGGGGGGGGAATTACGTTTTAAGCTCGCCTCTTTCCCTTCCTCCTCTCGAAGTCCTTCTTTCCGATAAGGACTACCCGTCACGCCCTGAATGGATGATGGTTGTTTGTACGGAGGAGAAATGGCACTCAGGTGGATTCTACGGCTCTATCACATACCGCTGCAACCGGGCCGTTGGCGGACAACTGCGCTTCCTTCCATCGTTGTGTAACTATAGTCGATTCTTGGCAGATCGTTACCACCGCGCAAACGATAGTATTCAACGTGCAATATTTTTTTTTATTATTTCTTTGCAGATTCTATTATCTTTCTTGGAAGGTGCCCTAGGACTGGTTTTCAAGGCCCAAAACAGTAAACATTTTGTAACTCTAACAAACAAAACAAATAAGCAACAATTACGTAGACTTACATTTGATGTACCTAACTCAGACTCCGCGTAAGGCAAAACCAAGTAACTTCAATAAAAAAAAAACGAATGTATTACTGAGTACATTTCTAAATTTAACCCGAAAAAACCCGAATTTCGGATTGTTTCCATAAAAAACCCGATTTCTCCCCGATTATCAGCTTGAAAAATGGCACCCGATTTTTACCCCGAATTTAAAAAAAATATAAAACCCGAAAACGAACAACCCTAAATATAAAGAACTGTAGTGGGGAAGCGTGATGACGCACGTTCGCAACGCGAGCCAAATATTCTATTTTGCTCGCCTGGAGCGCTGCTCAAAACTTGAGAGCTACGGCCTATAGTGTATTATTTGAAACTACTATTCGAAATTTCGATATTCGCACAACACTATTAGGCTTCAAACAAATCATAATGTAACACCTAGGGATGTCGCGAACCTGATGAGGTTCGAGTTCGACAGGTTTCAAAAATTTCTAACCTCTTCAAGATTAAAAATCGGAAAGGTCGCAACTTTCGATTCCCGCTGAGGTTTGAATTCCGAAAGGTACGAAGATATGAAGGTTTTTTAAAGTTCGAGAACTTTCGAATTTCCTTGCAAATCAAGTTCGAACATTTATAACATTGCGATATTTCTTTTAGAATCAAGCTCCGAAAAGTTGGAAAGATTTCGAATTTAAGTTCGAAGTCTTCGTATCTCACAGATCCAAATTCGCAGTTTCCGGAGCCAAGTATTCGCAGCTTTCAGCGATGGTGGTACCGCGGTGTGAGATGCGCTTTCCTAGCTCCTGGATGAGTTGACCTCATAATAAATAGGGCTTTTCACACCTTCCTACCAAGCGAGAAAAAATAACGACGTAAGGCTACTAATACATCTCGTATATAGCAAAGCTAGAATTGCCGCATCGCATGACAGCCTCGTACCGCTGTTCCTACGACGATCATCCAGATGACAGCCATTTTGATAGGCACAAGTGCGCCCCCTATAGGTCGTGAAGAAGTTGCGAATCCACGGTTCATTCGCACAATAAAAGCTACGACGCGTTGCGACCAACTTCACTATAAACATAGCACTATTTCTCTTAGGTCGTAAGACTCCTTGCGACTATGTCTGTCGTACTTACAGTACGAAAGCTACTACTCGATTATTTCGACTCAGTCTCTGTACGGAATGGCGTCTCGCGAACGCATGTCTCTGGAACGCGTTCCTTTTAGGAAGGAAAGAAGGAACGCCGCCGTTCCATTTTGCATCGGTGGAACTGGAACAGAGACTCGCTACGTTTTGCTGGGAAAAAAGAAAAAGAAATCGGCAGTCTTTT
>JAZHYW010063632.1:0-29720 GCA_037355805.1 Ixodes ricinus | reverse complement strand
GAAGGAACGGGAGAAGCGGGCCGAGCTCGAAAATCTAGGGGCAGGTTTTTAAGAGTGATGGAAAAGAGACTGGGCGGTTAAGTTGAGGAATTAAAGGATATGCGGACGGGGAATTGAACAGAGAGAAAGAAGCGAGTGGTGCGAGAGGAGGCCCGGCAAGGGCAGCTGAAGAAAGGGAAGGCGACGCAAAAGTCCAACAAAGATAAACATGAAGCAGTGGAATGGTAACTGGAGGCGAGGTTAACGAAGAAGGAAGGGGAGAGGCAATGGAAAAGGAGCTAGAAAGGGTAGGACGTGAGCTGCAGGAGATGAAGCGACAGGGGACGGAGGGAGGGCAGTTGATGCAGTGCAGGTTGTAGAGAGCGAGAGGGAAACAGGACATAGTCACTATTTTAAGTTACAAGTTTCAACTCAAGAAGGTAGGACGAGGGAAAGGAAGGCTGGAGGGAGAGGGGGGAACATCCTCCTATCTCCAGCGTTCTGTCCGCTTCCTCCTCCCCGGCCTTCCTTTCCTTCGCACTACCTTCCTTAAAGGACACTCAAGTGGTTTTTGAGTTCGTGTTTTGATGATGACAGCTGAATTTAGACGCCCCAAGTATCCCTAAAAACCAAATAGTATAGTCATACGGTGATTATTTCTTTAATAAAAATGTAATTGAAGGCCGCCAAACCTCGGATCCATCCGAAAACGAAACCACTCTCATTGGTCCTCGCACGCTTATCAAAAGGATCTCGGGCCAATGGCGTTGGACGACGCTCCGTCGCGCAGTGATCCCGAGGTAGCCGCATCGGCCGAACCTCTTTGTCGTTCGAGCTTCGATCATGGCGGCGTTCTCTACGCTCGAGGACCTGACGCCGTTGGAGGTTGAAATTCTTCGGCGGACAGCCGACCTGGGGATGATTTGCTATGACGCCACTCCGACGTGCGATGTGGACGATAGCAGCGCTTCAGAGTCATGTTCGGGTTCCGAGGACGACGAAACGCAGACCTTTTCGGGCGTTCTTCGATTTGCGGTTGGGGCAAGTCGTAACCAAACCAACGTTTGACATCGCAGCGTTACCTCTGGTACGTGATGTCAAACGATGTCGCCACGTTGACTTTCGCCTCGGGAGGACGGGGGAAGGCTGGTTCAGACATGTGCAACGAGCGCGTACCTACCACTGCGTCCGTTGCAACCGGAACGACCGCTCTGCGCCGCGCGTACACACCTGCAACCACTACAAGCGCAGCGGGTCGCCGTCAGCTGTTTCAGCGGCCCCTCTAAAAGGGGACGCACTGCTACTCAATGCCGTAACAGAATAGAGACAGACAGTTTTCTATAGCCTAAAGCTTTAATATTGATTTTTCTTGATAGGCTTGCAGGGTACAGTGGATGAAAAAAGAAAATAAAAAGATGCAGTACGTCGTCTTGGACGATCACGACTCTAATACACGACATTGCAATAGTACAAATATCGCCACACGCATTTTCTACGATTATAAAAGACAATGTAATCTTAGCAGCGATATAGCAACGTAGAAATATGATTTCGTGATCAGATAGACGTTGCGAACGTTCAGGATTGCTAACACTAATCACTTTTCTCCGGTGATGAAAACGCGTGAAACTTCGCGTCCTTTATACGGTACGCGCCAGTAATACCTTGAACTTGAGCACACGCATGAAATGCGCCAAATAAGAAATCCGGGCGATGTTCGAGGACACAAATGCTTAGAAAGCACCACTGTAGTCGAAGTAAACAAACACGACGGCACGGGCGTTTCTGCTGTCTTGAGAGTGCCGCCACGACATCGCCGCACGAGTAGGTGGATCTTCCCTTCTAGTACGTGCTGGGTTATCATAGCGACACACGACGAAAATTCACAGTCAAGGATAGCGCTTTTACGCGGAACGATGAGCTTTCACCACGCCGTCCACGTCGACGATCACCACCGACGCCATGTGCGCGCAGATACGTGCGCTTCCGCGCATCCCGGGGAACGGGAAATTCACCCCCGCGGAGGAAGGCAAGGAGAAAACGTAGTCCCTTGTTTGCGAAACGATAATTGCAGTATCGCGTGTTCTAAACTAGAACTATTTTACGTCTTGTGAAATTATCATGCACAACATATTTAAATAAACTGAAAATTGTTTCTTTAGCGAAACTTTACAAAGGCCGCCAAAATTTTCAAACATACGATAATTTCATTGGTCCTCGCAAGTACAGGAAAGAGTCCGCACGTATTTTATTCCTGCGTGATTAATAGGCGGTTCTGCCTTCTAAAACTGAAGATACTCATTCACTGACACTTCCTTAACGCCATCGCACCAACAAGTAGCTTCTCCAAAAACCGCTTGAGTGTCCCTTTAAGTTGCAACGGACTATAGTGTGGCGGGCAAAGGCAGCGGTGCCGCTGTACAGTACGGTGGTGCAGCGGCACCCTCCTACTCCGACAGCCACCAAACCTGCGATGCAGGAAAAACAAAAGGGAAGGGGACAGACAGTGTTGGTGGTAGGGGAGCTCTAATGCGTCTAGGTGCACAGCGGGGATCGACAGCAAGGTGGGAGGAGGTGGGAGAGTGAAGGTGGAAGCCCTACCAGGCAGGGGCATGAAGGAGGTGATGGACACGGTGGTAGAAATGTTGGCTTTGAACGAAGGGAGGAAAACGTTGTGGCGGCACATGCTGGATTGAATGACGTCCTAGGTAGAAGGGGAATGGACCTGGCCACACACATCGAGGAGGGTGTGAAGCAGTTGAGGGTCACAACCTTCTGCGATGGTGCACATTGTAATGTGCACGTCCCGGAGGTTAGGGGCCGAGAAGTAGGTACAGAGAGGGCAGTCCCGGAGGCTAGCAGGATCATCAAGAGACTGAGCTCTAAGAACGGATATGAGGTCATGAATGTGAACAGGGAGGTATGCCAGGAGAGTCTGAGCTAGAGCGAGAGGCTAGAGAGGTGATCAGTAAAATAAAATTTGAACAAAGGCTAGACAACACGATGAGCGAGAAAGGTATATAAGCATTTATACACGAAAAGTCTGAACACCAAATGGACAAACCAAACCCGAAAACTGAAATTCAAATACCAACAGTCAAGTGCCGACGTAGAGCAGACTACCTCTGTGAAAAGGAAGATAAGAAGGAGAGAAAGATGTGGCAGGAAAGAACGCAGGGAAAATCAGCCGAAAACAGGAAATAAAGAAGGAATATTGGTATTATAATTCACAGGGGACCTCGTTGATATTCGAGGCTAGAACGGGAGTATTGAGGACTAGGGCATATAGGACAAAGCATGAGGAAATGAATACGCGCTGTGCTGTATCCCAAGGGAGGACGAGACAATAGAACATGTGGTGTTGAGGTGCACAGGGCTTGCTCCCGCCCTTTCGGAAGGGGTGACGGATTTAGCCGGAGCGCTGGGGTTTGCAGGCGAGAATGGAAGAATGGACGATTTAATAACAAAGAGGAGATTGGAAAACTGGTGGAAATTATCTAGGGAGAATTGAATGGCATACAACTAAGTAGCACAGCTGGGGAGAGGCTGGACAGAGGAAAATTGGACTCCTCCCGCGTGGCACCGGCCCAAAGTCTCCACCCTGCCTGCCAGTAACCTGGGTAACGCCAACTAGGTTTGACCAGAGGAAAATTAGCGACTCCCTCGCCGGGGGGAAGAGACGGGGATGATGTTTTTAGTTTTTTTGCCCGATCCCGCAAAGGTCATTCTGTTGATATCCCACACCGCCTTGAGATAGTTACGAAATTGCAAAGGGTATAAGCAAACTGGCGAAGAAATCATACTGTGGGTTCTTAATTTCTAGGCTAGATGACGCAAGCTACCGCCGTTATAAAAGGCACAGCCGTTAGCATCCATCCATGACGTCAAATGTAGTTTGACGTCATGGATGGATGGACCAGCAAACGTCTATATTTCTCGCTTTTCGCCGGACCCAGAGTGATGAGTCTGTCCGACTCCGTTGGATGGATCGATGAATATCGATCATATTCTTTATGACGGGCGGTAGCTTACGCCACCTAGCCGTGGCGGGGCCAGTCGGAGTGTGCGAGACGCTCACTTCTGCGATCGGAACACGTCCGTTCTCTCCGTGCGTCGTGTGCTGTTATCGTGTTCGTGTTGGTGTGCATATTTAACGTTCGTCCGATCGACTGGGCGAGTGTGTGCGTGGACATGGGCAGCACCGAGGATGCGATACCCCGAGAACCTTAGTAGACCTAACGCGCCGAAGGCCGTCCCCGATCGAAACAACAAACGCCGTTGAATCTGCAGGAACGGCGAACCCAGTGAACCGTCTGCTATTTAGCCTGCCAGAAATTTTGAACTGGGTGCCTCAGTTTGTAAACGATAGAAGTGGTAAGAAAGAGGTCGCTGTGGAATATCGAGTGCATCGCTTCCATCGAAGTACGCATCCAGGTGAACTCACCGGAGTCGATTTGAAACTACTCAGGCGAACCTGCCAAGCGGCTAGCTTCAACGGACGCGATATTGCGATTTTTTTCTTTTCGTCGACATTTGTGTGACATCTGGAGAATATAAATGCTGGTGTACACTCGTTATCCCCATCATTTTTTCTTTTCAAACTCTTAACCACTGCCCCAAATCGCTGCGGGAGAGGACGTGGTTGCCACGTCGTTTTGCGCTGGCTCGCGTTGCGTTCGTCGACGTTAGAGAATAAACAGCTTTGTCGCGGCCGAAGGATTTCTAATTCTAACAGAGCCAGATTGTGAAACATCACGTGCACGCGCAAACTGCTGCTGAAACGTAGTTCGTCCGAGACAGCGGCAGCTTGGGACTACTTGGGATCCGGAACCACTCCGCTGATCCGTCCGCGCGCGCGCCCACCTTCGTCGACCGCTTCACTCGGGGAATTTGCCCCGAGAAAGGGCGTGTCCGCAACCCTTAAACTTATTTTTTTTTTTTTTGGAGGGGGGGGGGGGCAGGGAAATATGTTACGCATGATTTTAATTTTTAGACTTTTGGGGTGCTTTTAGCGCGTAGATCGCGTTACCACCATAAAATAGACGATCTCAGACACCACTTCAGTGCACCTTTAATCAGAGTCGGGTATTTCTTTCCGTACCCGAGTCGTGGGACGCTCCGTTTCGTGGGACGCTCCATGTCGTGGGACGCTCCGTGTCGTGGGACGCTCCGTGTCGTGGGACGCTCCGTGTCGTGGGACGCTCCGTGTCGTGGGACGCTCCGTGTCGTGGGACGCTCCGTGTCGTGGGACGCTCCGTGTCGTGGGACGCTCCGTGTCGTGGGACGCTCCGTGTCGTGGGACGCTCCGTGTCGTGGGACGCTCCGTGTCGTGGGACGCTCCGTGTCGTGGGACGCTCCGTGTCGTGGGACGCTCCGTGTCGTGGGACGCTCCGTGTCGTGGGACGCTCCGTGTCGTGGGACGCTCCGTGTCGTAGGACGCTCCAGTGTCGTGGGACGCTCCGTGTCGTGGGACGCTCCGTGTCGTGGGACGCTCCGTGTCGTGGGACGCTCCGTGTCGTGGGACGCTCCGTGTCGTGGGACGCTCCGTGTCGTGGGACGCTCCGTGTCGTCGGACGCTCCGTGTCGTCGGACGCTCCGTGTCGTCGGACGCTCCGTGTCGTCGGACGCTCCGTGTCGTCGGACGCTCCGTGTCGTCGGACGCTCCGTGTCGTCGGACGCTCCGTGTCGTCGGACGCTCCGTGTCGTCGGACGCTCCGTGTCGTCGGACGCTCCGTGTCGTCGGACGCTCCGTGTCGTCGGACGCTCCGTGTCGTCGGACGCTCCGTGTCGTCGGACAGCTCCGTGTCGTCGGACGCTCCGTGTCGTCGGACGCTCCGTGTCGTCGGACGCTCCGTGTCGTCGGACGCTCCGTGTCGTCGGACGCTCCGTGTCGTCGGACGCTCCGTGTCGTCGGACGCTCCGTGTCGTCCGGACGCTCCGTGTCGTCGGACGCTCCGTGTCGTCGGACGCTCCGTGTCGTCGGACGCTCCGTGTCGTCGGACGCTCCGTGTCGTCGGACGCTCCGTGTCGTCGGACGCTCCGTGTCGTGCGGACGCTCTGTGTCGTCGGACGCTCTGTGTCGTCGGACGCTCTGTGTCGTCGGACGCTCTGTGTCGTCGGACGCTCTGTGTCGTCGGACGCTCTGTGTCGTCGGACGCTCTGTGTCGTAGGACGCTCTGTGTCGTAGGACGCTCTGTGTCGTAGGACGCTCTGTGTCGTAGGACGCTCTGTGTCGTAGGACGCTCTACGTCATAGGACGCTCTGACTCGTGTCGTAGGATATTCTGAGTTGAATTACGTACAGACGCGATCCATAGGAAGGTGACACGCTATCGTCAACCACCCTGTACTGGTAGCGTTATGAAGCGGCGGCCGTGGCAGCGTGTCGCTTTTTGTAAACCAAGCGTAGCAATGCGCACAAGTACGCCATAGCTGCTGCTCCGTGGCGCTTGCACCCAGTATGGAGACTGATGTCGACGATCGCGTGTTGCACCTTCGAATGGATCGCGACTGTACTCGCACGCCGGACATTAGGCAGTTTTCGTACACCGCGTTTCACCCTCCGCTAAGTTCTCCGGAACGAAGAAGCCGCTACCGCGCCTGCGCGCCGATGGCCTTGGCTGTAGAGTTCCAGGTATCGCAGCGGGTTGCGGAAAGCCTTGCGGGACGGCGAAAACGATCTACGAAAACTCCCATGTTACGGGATTCAGGCTCGTTAACGAATCGGATACGTGGAAACAATATGATTCTACATTGTTTTTACTTAATCGTTTGACATTTCCACTCATTTGTTGGGCATTTCTACAAAATCGCTGAACACTCGTATCCGACACGGCGACTCACATTTCGACTCATCCAACGAATTATTCCTTCTACACTTCAACGCGTTGGTCGGATAGTTTTGGCCGTGCCATTTCCCATCAGTACACATCTATGTTCTATTTCATGGACACTCGTCCAACGTCCTCGTTCGTCCGACTGCATCCCCGGTTCGGAAATAGCGGCATTCCAGGCAGCGATACGTCTAGCGGATGGGCGTCTCGCTTGCGCGTTTGCGGAATAAAGTATTCATAATGCCTCGAGGGAGGGGGCCACACGCCCAATTCTGCGCCCCATACGAAATTCATTACTCGCGAGTGCCGCGAGTTCCTGCGCCAGTGGCGTCTCCACCGAAAATAATAGAAAAGAACTCCCATGTCCAGAGGTATACAACGGGGCAGACGTTTGGAAATTACGGCCTCGCTGGGACAGCCGCGAGAAAGCAAGATGCACTGCTCCAACCATGCTCATCAGGAAGGAGGACCCATTAACCTGCACCGTCAACGGATGCAATACTTTTGCCCAACTGTTTTATGCTCTAAACGGGCGGTTTTATTTGGAGTCAGGCTGTGAGAAATATATATAATCACCCACCCGCATCACCATCTACACGGATTGTCGGGAAGCAATCACCAGGCTATGAAAGACACCGCGAAGAGGAACGCTCTGTCATAGGATCAAGAGCCTCTGCACCGAACTCCTCACCACCAAGGAAATTGAGGTACGAATCGACTGGGTACCGAGGCGGCCGCGGCAACGAGGCCGCACACGCAGTGCGAGCGAGCAAGACGCCATCCGCTCAGACCCGGACATTTCAGTCCCCTTCGCGGGATCGGACCCCAACCCTGTCGAGAAGGCGGCTGCGGCCCGCCAGACGGACCGGCGTCGACTGCTCGAGAACATCCCCGTGAATCCTTCACCCATACCTCAAGGACTTCCCCGAGGCGCGCAGGTCCTCATTCACAAGGCTCCCGCCGGAGCCCTCGCCAAATGGAGGAACTACACCCCAAAGAGAGGCCGACCACCCGACAAAGACCACAACGACGACGAAGGGGATCAGGCCTCCTCGTCACTCACACCAACGGTGTCCTGCTCCACGTGCAACACAGGCGCCAGGCCGACGATCCACCACCTCCTATGGGAATGCATCGGCCTGCATCAAGTTCGAGCCCAGCATGTCGTCCCCGACATTCAGTCTGGAAGAATGGATATACCCCAGAACGCTGCCCGCGCCAAGGACACGCTTTTGCGTTGTGGGCGTTTCGTCGACCGCCTATATAATTTTCCCCTTCTCTATATATATAGGCCACGTAGCCATCACTCAAATAAAGGAATTCAATCAATCAATCAATCTCTCTCTCTCGCCCCCCCCACACACACACACACGCACACGCACACGCACACGCGCACGCACGCACGCACGCACGCGCGCGCGCGCGCGTTTTTTGTTTTTTTTTCAGAAATCGGAGATGGTTGAGCGCAACGTCTGAGACGTTTTACATGGAATGACCCATATGTGAGATGATATAGTCAATATTAATGCAAGCGCAAAATCTGTAAACTATGCTGATGACACGAGTATTCATAATGCATACTGTTTTCTGCAGATAATACTGATCTGTTATTCGATATGGCAAATCTGGCACTGTTTAGGTTACAAACGTGGAGTCATAACAACGTATTACAAATAAATTTGAATAAAACAAAAGCCATGCTTTTTTTGTCCTAAAAATAAACTCGTTACCATTAACAAGGACATAATTTTGAATTCAACCAAAATGGAGATTGTGAACTGTTTTAAACTCTTAGGTGTCACCTTCTCTGAAAATATGTCGTGGAAAAGTCATATAAACTCTCTTATTCTAAAGCTATCCCAAATTGTGGGCATGTTAAATCGTCATCGTTATAGTTTACCAACAAGCGTTAAATTATTAATATATAATTCTCCATTTTATTCTCACTTAAATTATTGCCATTTAGTTTGGGGAACAACAACTAACAAATCTAGAAAATTTACATGTATTGCAAAAAAAAAAAGCACTGAGGGCTATAGTTGTTGTCTCGTATGATTTTCACACAGCTGGCTTATTTCAGAAATTTCGCGTCATAAACGTGCATATACATTAGATGATTATAGGCTTGGCACTAGCCTCAATGTAGAGGAACTTAAAGACACCATTTTTTAATAGATCCTGGACGCTCATCAAAAAAATGTTCATAGTTACCCTACCCGTGGTGCTGAATGTTGGGAGGTGGCTCCACCAAGAACAAACTATGGCAAACAAATGCTTAAATACACTATCTCCAATCTACTCAATTTGTATATGGCTAAAAGTATGGATTGGGATAAGTTATCCCTAAGAGAAGTGAGATCACCACTTTTTCTCCAGCAGTGTCGAGGCTATAGTTTCCATTCTTTGTAGTCTTTGTGCCTACACTCTTAATCTGGGCCGCCAAACGTCACGGCCATAGCCGGTGACGTTCAAAGATTTCAGGACTTAGCCGCGAACTGATCCGGCCCCGTCAAATAGCCGTGTACAACGTCACGGCTACGGTTGGCCCTTCCCCTCTTTGATGGTGCGAATGGCTATATAGGTGGCTCCGTAGGCGGCCCTGTAATTTTTGGCGGCCCGTTTGTGCATGGCCGCCAAGAAGCAGGCCAGCTGCTGTGCGCATAATAGCGGAAATATAACACTTTGCCCTCCGCCAGATGGCGGCAGTTGAGGCCGCCGAGCGTTCCCCGCGGGCGCAGCCAGCGGGCACGCATGCGCATAACGATCATTTTGGACGATGAATTTCGAACGTATGAAGTACGAATCTAATCGGAAGCATCTGCGGGGTGACAGTTGTTTTCTATCATGGTGATGTAAGCCTATGTTAGAGAATGCGCCGAAGCCGCGGAACAGTGAGTTATTTCTTCAGGATGCTCTCGTCGAAGGATACAAAGAATTCGACGCGGGCGGTGCTGACCATGAGGAAACGTGTGAGTGCGATGGGTTCACACGGCCCACTGATCTGGCGGCACGACCAGCACGACCACCACTACTGAGCCAACTTGGCTGGTGCCGTTACTGCGGGCACAGTCCTCTTCAGCATAACCGACTGGGTAATTATGTAGCTTACTGGCTAATAACGGATTAGAGTCAATTGCTGAAAGAGTTCCTAACTAGTTACATTTGTTCTCGCCAACAAAGGACAAGTGGGACCCTGTCCTGGACGATACAGCTATATATATACATAATATCTTTGTACTGTTAGAAGCACGCTTGGAATCGCCTTTTCTCATATTACTCGGATACTGGCTGGCGTTGCCGGTGGAAAGCGGAAAGCAGGTTTACTCATTTCACTTTAGCATGACTTACCGCAACGGCTACAAGCGCGGACTCTTCGCGTCTGACGTCGGCTCGGATGCGCACAAGCACTCGTGGAGGGTGAAATTTTTAAAGTTCTCGAATCACAGTCGCAGCCCTTACGGTTTGCCTGTGGTAAGCTGAGGCAGATAAAGCCTAGCCGGTTATGCCTCAACGGTGGCCACCAGCATTTTCCAGCGACAAGGTGTAAATAGTTTATAGGGGGTGCTTTTTACTTGCCGAAGTATCCGCCGATAGAGCACGGCGTATACGGCGCACTCATCAACTTGCCGTCCGAGGTATATAAGTCGCGCGTCTCGGCCGGCGTCGACGATCGCGTTGAGCAAAGGAGGACGGCCACACAAGGAACATTTATATTAAAATTGATGATGAATATAACATCTAGAGTACACCTAAGTTTGCCCTTGTGCGTGCACCCTCGTTTGCTCACGTGACCGTCAACGTCAGCCGAATCGTTCCTTTTAGTGTGAATGAGTTTATAAGCTTTTATTAGGCTAACTGAATTTAAGAAATGTATTGTATTAAAGAATATTTTTGAGAAAAGTGTAAAACTATGTTTTACAATATTTCACGCAGTTTAGCAAGGTCTTTACCCTGGCCTGACCATACTTTTAAATTTAGTAAATACAGAAAGTTAATTATTCAAGATTTTCGACACCATATTTATTTGAACGTAAAACTTTATGAATTTTCATATTAAACAAAATTAGCTTTTTATGTGCAACGTGTATTTTTTGAGCAACGATTTAGTCGGCGTTTCATGACGCAGCCTGTATAATATAGCCATGGACCTGTAGAACCTGGCAAGTGGACAGCCTCAGCTCCCCTGCCTGGTGGCGTCAAAATTTACTGTTTTGTTCCCACTCTTCAACTGCCACCAAAGCTATAGGGTCTATCCATATGACGTCAGACTGCTTTTTAATGTCGAGTAACTACAAACAAGCATAGGCCGCCGAAAGCAAATCCGGTTATCTAATTGGCGAATTTCTTTTTGATTTTTTTTTCCGTAAAGCATATGAATAAACGTTATGTTAGCGGCCGTGTTTGTGGCCGATGACTCAGCATCTGAATAGACTCTAACGTCCAGCAAGCTACTTTCGAAAAAAACCCAGCTCTTTGATACATTTTAGAGCGTAATTAAGATACAAGACACTTTCTCTCTCCCTTATTCTCTTATAATAAAATGCTGAAAATTCTTAATCACAGCAGCATCATGCCTTGACGACAGGGGCAACTGGCCTTCGGACGTGCCGCGGAGACCCGTCTGTGGCACGAAGCTCTGGCTGACTGCAACACACTTTGGCTCGGTTAGCGCACCTTCAACTGCCGCGGGTCCTATAGTTCGCCAAGTGTGTCAAGGGAAAGCAACGACCATGCCTCCACCAATGCTGCAGCAAGTGATGAAGTTTTCATATGCTTATCTATTTTATTTTTTGAATGTGGTATTTAATAAAACAAAGCACCGTCCGTATCTCCAGCTGTGCATCTAATTTAAACAAATAAATGGATTGTTTACCTGCGGACCCACTGTTCTTTTAAATGTTCAGAAACTATCGGCCTTGCCCTTGAAACAATTCCTGTATGTTTCCTTTCCCCTAGAGTATTCGGGAAGTCAATCTCTAAAGTATACAAATTGAGCTTGGCAATGCTTTTCTAATATATTGCGCGACTCAAAAATAAAGCTGCGACGTGACTATGTGCATGACGTCTCACAAGAAGACGTCAGTTTCAGTGCCAAGTCACAGCTTTATTTTTACAGTGAGAATTTCCTGTACTTCTTAATCCCTGGCTTTCTTCGTGGATCACAGTCCTGGGTCCTCCGAGATACTCTGCGGGGAAGTGGACGACGGGACATTTTTATAGCCAGCAGAAAACGGGCCACCTAGAAGACGGGCCAGCTAGAGGACGGGCCAGCTAGAAAACGGGCCAGCTGGAAAATGGGCCAGCTAAAAAACGGGCCGGCAAGATCCAACTTATCACGGCAAATTTTCGGGCCACCTAAAGGGACGGCAAACGGGCTGCAGCAATTTGTAAGGTGGCCCCAAAAATTCTGCCGTGACAAGTTGGATCTCATTTTCACGGCTATAGGTGGCTCCCTAGGTGGCCCCAGATTAAGAGTGTAGTTTTTTGTATGATTTTATCTCTGCTGTCCGTCATGCCTCAAAGTTAAAAAAATAAAAAAATATTTGTGTTTAAAATGTTGTGATAGCGACAATCTTTGTACAATATTTTGTTTTCTCTTGATTACTGTTTTTCCCGGCTCTGTTGCTGCTTTCTGTAGGCGGCCAGGGACCCGTCAAGCTGTACCTGACAGCTTTTTTCCCTGATCGCCACCATCTTATGATGGACATAAACAATATTATTATTATTATTATTATTATTATTATTATTATTATTATTATTATTATTATTATTATTATTATATGGGAGGGTTGAACCAGAAGCCGGAGCTTTATTGACTATTCGTCAAATACGTCACGGAAACATGAAGACAACATCACGGTCGCGCCGCGTTCCGCCGTTTTCGATCTAGTCGGAAACAAATAGGAAGTTGTAGCGCCGCTTGCTATCACCAGTGTTACCAGTTCCGCGCTTTCATTGGAGCATCCGGCGAGACAACAGCGAAAACTTCAAGTCCCAAACTTACTGCAAGCACAGGGCTGGTTCACACACTCGGGTGTGACTTCGACCGACTACGCTATAACCGGTTTTTATGCCGCTTGTGACTGCTTACGACCGGCTGCGCAGTAGCGTAGCCGGTCGCAAGCAGCCACAAGCGGCTTAAAATTCGGTTGTAGCGCTGTCGGTCATAGTCGAACGCAAGTATGTGAACCGGCCTCCACTGTCAACAAGCACAGCGCACCGATTGCAAGAACAAATTGCAGACTCTCGCGTCGTTGGTGGTTTCTCTACTGCGCAAGCTTACTCCCGGAGCCGGAATCGAGTCAGAGTTGGTTCACCGAAAACAAGACACGGCCAAACACTTTCTCCATCGATGGCTCCGGTTTGTGCCAATTTCCTTCGAACGACGCAACTCCAAGCAAAAAATACAGGGTTGTTTTTGCTTTGTTTTCAGCGCAAGATGAAACTGCGCACTGCCCAACGTACAGGCTCCAGCCATGTGTAGCGCTTGCTGTTCGAACCAGATGCCGAAGTTCCAAAGCGTGTCGTTATCCGATTAAAAATTGCGATTTGCGGAAATTTTCGAATGAATGAATTCGGATAAATTATTTCAGACGAAAAAAAGTCTGAGGAGCTAGGGAAAAGAAGACGAAATTGTCTGCTAGGCCACCTGGGTATGGGAAAATGGCGGCCGACGAAGCCCATGAACACGCGGAGAATGGCGTCAGTTACCGAGACCGGCCCCATTTTCCCATTGAAAGTTTCCAGAAAGAATAAGATAACGGTACATCTAAGCGGACACTGAGCGTTCGACAATGCGTAGTTCATTTTCGCGGTGAAAACTTTTAAATATTATCTCGGGGTCACGCTATAGACGTTCCGTCGGTCACTTACGCGCGGCAAACTTGTGGTGGCAAGAGCGCCAAATGGAGCCTTTTCCTTGCCGCGCTCATGCCGCATAAAGCTTCTACCCTCGATTTGCACCAGTGTCCCTCCGACCGTGACGACAGTCGTAAAACACGACACACAGTGCGCTGCCCGATCGACGCAGGACCAACACAGACCGGCCTTCACCACGCACGCCCTCTCGACGGCGGCGGTTCCACCCCAGCGCGTCGGCAGATTGCCGCGCTGCGGCGCTGCCACTGGGTTGTAGTGTGTCCACATCCCGTCCAACCCCGTCGAGGGACGGTATCCGAGGAGAATCGTCGTTCGCCCTGTTCCGTGTCTGGCTAGAGTCGATAACGCGAGGATGCTGGCTTGAACGCTTCGCCCTGCAGATATACGTATATATATAGTCGGGACTCGGAATATTTGGGAGGAAAATGATGGTTGGTTATGCTAAACCTTCTTGTGACAGCACAAAGGCAAGAAGGTCGTCAACCACGCCGTTCTTGACGCGCAGCTACTGTCACCGGGCCGTAAGTGCACGGTGTCATCGCCCCTGCATGCACAACATGTATGCACAACAAGGAAATAGCTCTGTCGTTTTGACCTGATCTGCTTGCTGGGTTTTGAGAATGGTCACCGGCGGAAAGGTGCTGAATAATAATAATAATAATAATAATAATAATAATAATAATAATAATAATAATAATAATAATAATAATAGGGGTTGTGGGGATATTTAGACAGCGTGTACTTGGTCAGCCATTTCAAAGATGCGACGAGTCACTCGCTGTAGATGAGAAATTTAGCCAGTGCAGTACAACCGCTAGCCTGGGGTCTTTAACGTGCACCACGCAGTCAGTGATACACGAACGGACGCCGGTGCGATGCTCATCCAGATCGAAACGGGCAGGGGTGGGGATTGAACCCAGGATCCCTGGGTCCTGCAGAAAAAGTGCAGGCTGCATTCACCATGGTTTGTTATATATAACAGCTACGCGGAATGCTAACGTATTTCTTCGAGAATCAGCGTGGCGGCAACAAGTTCGACCTATGCGCGCGTGCGCGCGCGCGTGCGTGTGTGTGTGTTGTGCTGTCAAGGCTAGCGTAGATTTCCGCAGCCCTTGCGAATGAGGCGCAAGACAAAACCAACGCGCTGGCGCAGAAATGTGGGGCTGCAGCATAAATTAAAAAAAAAGAAAGAAATAATATCACTCTCCTAGATTATATTACAAAGCACAAATTCGACGTCACATATCCGATTATATGCGCAGCGTAAGGTAATTCATCAAGACAGTGCGAGCTACAAAAATTCGCCCAGCACGCCTTCGTGATCGAGTGTAGAGGATGTCGTGGAACGATTTTCTAATCTTCCTCACTAATTAAGTGAGAATTCAGAATCTGGAGGTTTTACTGAGCAACTCCTAAACGCTAATCGCAACAAAAAAAAAAGGGGGGGGGGGAAGCTATCGTCTGTGGTTTCGACAGCAACCAAACCAGCTCTGTTCGCAAAGTATGTCATATAATCTTACTACCGGACAAAAATTTCCGCAGTCTAGTAAAAAGAGAAAACAAATAACGAAAACACTTGTGGAAGAGCGTTTTAATTTCTTTGTACAGCAAAACGTTTATATTGCAGAGCGTTTGTGAAAGATATAGCACCACCCTATAGAACTGCTCAATTACCCGAGCACTAAAAAGAATGCGAGGAACGTAGGTGCAAACGCTGCACGATCTTGTCTGTGTAAAAACTTGGAAGGAAATAACCAAAATAAGACGTCAAACGCACGTGCAAACTGCTATAAGAATTCTGCTTTAGAACAGTTGCTGCTGCAGATGCCAGCACGATCATACACCCGCAACATGTCCTTTGATGCTTGGGTATTTGAAACGGAAGGAAGACACACCTATACCGACAAGGCAGCCATCGCTTCCAAACACAGCATTACCGCGAAATCGTCTCCCTGAACAAACAATGCCCCGCAACTATAGTCTCGCTTCGCCCTTTTGCGACGAGGAAATCAGATCCGCGAGACAATACCAGCGCAGCAGAGTAACTGACAGCACAGCAGCTGTACGAGCACCGCTTTCGCACACACGGGTCGACGAGAAGACCCGTTTCGAGCTGTCCCTTTACGTCGGGAAAAATTCGAAATAAAACGAGGCTCGCTAACTTGGCTTGCCCGCACAGTTGGCCAGTGCCTTATACGCTGGCGAGGGTGCGCAAGAAACGCTACGTCATTTACAGAGGTGGAAGGAATCCGCGGTCGAAGTTGCCGACTCGGCTGACGAGAGCAACGACCGCAGCGAACCCTCGTGGTCCGTATAAGTCCTGAGGAGTCAGGACTGCGCAACATGACCAAGAGAGGTGGTGGAACTACGACGATGGGAACTCAAGAAGCAAGATTTCCAATCATAACATGTAGACAAGACGACTTGGTAAAGCGCCTCTAATATATTCGATAAAAGTTGTGGTCTCGTACTTTTGTCACGCGGCAAAATTAATGCCATGTCCAAGGAGGTTAAAAATACTAGGAAAAGGGGGGGGGGGGAATTACGTTTTAAGCTCGCCTCTTTCCCTTCCTCCTCTCGAAGTCCTTCTTTCCGATAAGGACTACCCGTCACGCCCTGAATGGATGATGGTTGTTTGTACGGAGGAGAAAATGGCACTCAGGTGGATTCTACGGCTCTATCACATACCGCTGCAACCGGGCCGTTGGCGGACAACTGCGCTTCCTTCCATCGTTGTGTAACTATAGTCGATTCTTGGCAGATCGTTACCACCGCGCAAACGATAGTATTCAACGTGCAATATTTTTTTTTATTATTTCTTTGCAGATTCTATTATCTTTCTTGGAAGGTGCCCTAGGACTGGTTTTCAAGGCCCAAAACAGTAAACATTTTGTAACTCTAACAAACAAAACAAATAAGCAACAATTACGTAGACTTACATTTGATGTACCTAACTCAGACTCCGCGTAAGGCAAAACCAAGTAACTTCAATAAAAAAAAAAAACGAATGTATTACTGAGTACATTTCTAAATTTAACCCGAAAAAACCCGAATTTCGGATTGTTTCCTAAAAAAACCCGATTTCTCCCCGATTATCAGCTTGAAAAATAGCACCCGATTTTTACCCCGGATTTAAAAAAAATATAAAACCCGAAAACGAACAACCCTAAATATAAAGAACTGTAGTGGGGAAGCGTGATGACGCACGTTCGCAACGCGAGCCAAATATTCTATTTTGCTCGCCTGGAGCGCTGCTCAAAACTTGAGAGCTACCGGCCTATAGTGTATTATTTGAAACTACTATTCAAAATTTCGATATTCGCACAACACTATTAGGCTTCAAACAAATCATAATGTAACACCTAGGGATGTCGCGAACCTGATGAGGTTCGAGTTCGACAGGTTTCAAAAATTTCTAACCTCTTCAAGATTAAAAATCGGAAAGGTCGCAACTTTCGATTCCCGCTGAGGTTTGAATTCGAAAGGTACGAAGATATGAAGGTTTTTTAAAGTTCGAGAATTTCAAATTTCCTTGCAAATCAAGTTCGAACATTTATAACATTGCGATATTTCTTTTAGAATCAAGCTCCGAAAAGTTGGAAAGATTTCGAATTTAAGTTCGAAGTCTTCGTATCTCACAGATCCAAATTCGCAGTTTCGAATAAAGTATTCGCAACTTTCAGCGATGGTGGTACCGCGGTGTGAGATGCGCTTTCCCTAGCTCCTGGATGATTGACCTCATAATAAATGGGCTTGCCTACACCTTCCTGGCGTGAAAAAATAACGTAAGGCTCTAATACATCTCGTATATAGCAAAGCTAGAATTACTACGCATCGCAAATCCAGCCTCGTACCGCTGTTCTACGACGATCATCCAGATGACAGCCATTTTGATAGGCACAAGTGCGCCCCCTATAGGTCGTGAAAGTTGCGAATCCACGGATTCATTTTAAATAAAAGCTTCGACATGTGCGACCAACTTCACTATAAACATAGCACTATTTCTCTTAGGTCGTAAAGACTCCTTACGACTATGTCTGTCGTACTTACAGTACGGCTACTACTCATTATTTCGCTCAGTCTTGTACGGAACGGCGTTCCTGGAACGCGTTCCTTTTAGGGAGGAAAGAAGGAACGCCGCCGTTCCATTTTGCATCGGTGGAACTGGAACAGAAACTCGCTACGTTTTTATACGGAAAAAAGAAAAAAGAACGGCAGTCTTTTTTATTGTTTTTTTTTTGTGCGAGTGAGGCAATTTTTGTTATATTTCTAAGCGGGAACTCTCAAAAGTATAAAAACAATAACTTTACGAAGAGCAGGATCTCGTTAACTTTCTTGATACTTATTTTAGGGTTTATTTTGTGGTGTCCTCGCTTTGTAACAGGCGGGTGCAGGCGAGCTGGTGGACATTGATACTTTTTTCAGTGCCCAAGGCAGCAGCACAAAAAACAATACTTTTAGTCGAAGGAAAAGACACAGAAAGAGGGACGTCTCATAATCAGCTACTTTCTTTGCTTCCACTATTGAAGCGGTACTGAAACAAAAAATTGAAATTTTCAAATTTCGTTCGGAAATGGGTCAAGCATGACGTGTAATAACCGTAATTCATAATCGCACGTTTGTATTTTGAACGATTGGCTATATTTTTCGTTCCAAACGGTGCACTCGAGCGAGCGCTCGAAGAGAAGCGAACGGAGGGCGCGATGCGTCATGGGATATCCGGCGCAAACAAAAACAGAAAGAAAAGTTTCCCCGCATTCGTGACGTAGCAAGGCTGGCGGGATTATGAGCTTGCCCTTGGTGGCGTTGTCAGCGTTGTGGTGGTGTCAATAGCGTCAGCGCGTTACAACCGAGCCGTTCGAAGTGCCCGTGGGGTGACGAGCGTGTGGCTGGCCCAAGAAGCACGTAGCTTCCACAGCACTGTCAGCTTAGGGCTGAACGGGGTGGGGAAAGCAACTTTTGTCCGAGTTTTGAGCGACTGGCTAATCTTCTAGGGGAGAATGGCTGCATCCGGCTGCACAAACGAGGGTCCGAGAAAGAGGAGAGTCCACCCTTTCCGTCTTCTTGGACTGTTTGGTTCAATGCGCGATTTGTGAGTTGAGGAGGAAAGCTAAGAAGGAAAATGTTGAAATGCCAAAGAGCGGCGCTGCGCCAGAGGAATCTGCTACGTCACGACTACGTAGCAGATTCCACAACGTTGCTAGACTACCTCCCAAATAGGCTCCGCATGCATCCACCAGGTGCACATTGGAAGATCGTTTATTTAGCTTTAAAATTAGTTTTCTTGTGCCTTTCAACGGAAGACTGGTGTTTTTGAGGTTAGGGTGCAACATGCAACACATTCAAGCTAGAAAATGAGCGCTGAAATTTCGTTTCCCTACCCCTTTAAATCCTCATACACCCAGAAAGCTAAGGCCGACAACAGCCATCACAATGAGACCTACAGTTACAACAAAAGAACAGGTTACCAGACATCGAACGCACCCTTGGAGGTCGAACATTGGTCACTTAAAAGATACACAAAAATTAAACTTTATCCCCTCTCCCCTTCTCTTCCACCTTAAAGCTGCGCAACGAACGAGACCTTCACGAAGGAGGGCAGGTAGTCTAAGACTGACCTTCCAAAAGCGTTACCCTCTTCACTTGCTCGTCTTGGGGACAACAACATCGAGAAGAAACTGTTGTTAAGTTTATACAAGGGACTAAAGGCCCGTTCACACACTTGCGACTTCTTAATACCGAGTGCCTAGGAACCTTCTAATATCTCTTACAACGAGAGGACACACTGGCTCCATCTATTGGGTAGCAGTGGAAACTTGGCGGTCCGGCATATTTTCTATTTCTCTCGCGCATCATCCTTTCTTTCTTGGCTCGAAAAACCTTTGTCACCTTCATAAACGACCACTTCTCAGAGTTATCACGCACATTTGACCTCGAAAACCCCGCAAAACGTTTGCTCTAGTAAAATGCAGTTCCAGGGTCACCGTATAGATGGCGCCAGCGTGCCAGTATGTTCTCTCGTTCTAAGAAATCTTAAGAGGTTTCAAGGCTCTCGGTTCCAACGAGTCGCAAGTGTGTGAACGGGCCTTTAGTTCACGTGTGAGGTTGTTGTAAAACGCTCGTGCAATGTGGGGTAACCCTTCACCAAAAGACAGCCAAAGAATAATAAAATCAACCCCGCTCCTCCTTCCCGGATCCCAGTACATTTGGCTTGTCTGAATCGCCCACCACAAATATGGATATGGTAAAACGCCGAGACTTTTAAAGAATATATGACCATACAGGACCTTGTTTCCGCTTGTTTTCTTCTTCCGGTGTCCTTCTATCACGGCCACTGATCTCAATGACAATTGCTGGATCGCGTTTGACCAGCATCGCCTATGGACAAGAATGCGGCCACGGTCGGCCATCTTTTTGGTAGAGTTATATCATCTCTAGCCATCATAGTAATATGGCGGACAGCGCAATGGCGGCAGGCTGCCATAAAATAGCCGTAGCTCTAGTACACTGTACCGTGGGTGATATTTCGTGCTTGATTGAAGTTGTTCGACGCAGCAGATTCTTGAAACCCGGCGTGAACGGTAGCCTCGTCTTTGAGGACCCGACGAAAGTTCTACGAAAGCGCAGCACCGGGGGAAAGCAGCGCAGCTCGCATCGAAAGCAGACTACGTACCGGCGTCTGCTTTCGATGCTTCTTTCGATGCGTGCTGTGCTGTTTTTCCCCGGTGCTGCGTGATTTCGTGTAACTTTCACCGGGTCCTCAAAGACCGGGCTACTGTTCACGCCGGGTTTTAAAAACATGTTTTGTCAAACAATTTCAATCAATCACGGAATATCACCCACGCTATTTTGATGGCAGCCTGCCACCAAAACTGCCAAAACGCCGCCTGCCATGGATGGATGATGGTGGCTGCCAGGTGGCTTCAGCAGCTGTAGTTTGGCTAGAGGTGATATAACTCTACCAGAAAGATGGCCGCCAGTGACCGCATTCGCGCAGCGGGCAAACGCGATCCAGCAATTGTCATTGAGATCAGTGATCACGGCGATTCAAATTCGTATATATATATATATATATATATCCGGGTAATCATTTTTAGTTCGAACAGATTTATTTTTAAAAAATCCGTAAAAGATGCACTGACACGGTTTGTGCAGGTGAGTTATACGGCCAGGGGTACATTATGTGGGTGGCTAATCGTTGCCATAAGTCGGCTAATTAATTAAAATTCGTTAATTAACCTTTTAATTAGTGGAAATAAACATATGGTTCTAATTGGAAACTTAGAGAGCGTCATCGAAAACCGCTACATCAACTCTTTTTAGAACGACTTGAAGCTCGTGGGAAACTCGGGGCGCGCCAAAGTTACCACTTGTGAAGCAGGCGCAAAGCCAGCAGTGGCTGAACGCGATAATGATCTAGATCATCCGCGTTCCGCAACTGTAGCTTGCGCCTGCTTCACGAGTGGTAACTTTGCGCGCCCCGAGTTTCCCACGAGCTTCAAGTCGTTCAAAAGAGTTGATGTAGCGGTTTTCGATGACGCTCTCTAAGTTTCCAATTAGAAACCATATGTTTATTTCCACTAATTAAAAGGTTAATTAACGAATTTTAATTAATTAGCCGACTTATGGCAACGATTAGCCACCCATATAATGTATCCCTGGCCGTATAACTCACCTGCACAAACCGTATCAGTGCATCTTTTACGGATTTTTTTTAAATAAATACTGTTCAGAATTAAAATGAACACATACATATATACATACATATACATACATACATATATATATACATATATATACATACATATATATATATATATATATATATATATATATATATATCTTCGCTTGAACTAACTAAATATGGCAATTAGCACAATACAAAAGTACAAATATATGTAACGATACGCTCCATTTTTTAAACTTTAACGGGAAAGCGTTCCTTTCTCAAGGATGGAATTTGTAACGGGAACACATTCCAAAATCAGTAGGCACGATGAACAAGCTTGCTTTCGAGAAACGTGTACAACACTGATCGTAACTCATGAAACCAGCTTTGAACTGGGCGATCAGTTCAGCTAAAATGCCTTGAGGCGGTCCGCAAACGTCCTTCCCATCTCTGTAAACTGGCAGCAATCTGATCGAACACCACATAAATGGGATGTTGGCATGAAGCAACAAAATATAGAGGCACCAAGCACTACGAATGCTTTATTTGCTGGAGGGGGCATGGGGCTCCGCCCTTCTTCCCCAAAAATCTTTTATTTTGCTGGGGCCTCCTCCCCCTCTCCTTTCGTTTTGTCAAAGTCATGCGCAAAGCTGCTGCGGAGCCAGACAGGAGGAGCACCGCGGCGCGGTGGAATGCGGGCGTGCTCAGTTGCCGCTCTGCCCGTCGCCGGTTGTTCTTCGCTCTGGGTTTCCGTATGTAGCGGTGCGTGGGCTGTGATGCGTGTATGTAGTTAAATGGATGCGGTTCCCTCCACAAGTGATATGGATGCGGTTCTCGTATACTGTTATCTTTTCCTTCGATTTGAAAGTTTCTTCATTTTCCCGCACCGCAGAGACGTTTCAGGTGTTCCATTATATTAATTATCACCAGCTCGCCTACACACTCACTGTTTTTTTCGCTTTCAACAAGCTGGAACATGCCCCCTCCTAGAACTTTTAACCTCCTTGGCTATGTACATAGAGTGATCAGCCGTCTGAGTGATTGGCCCAATCAGCGCGCCTTTTCCACGCACGGCGCTCGTAGTCAGGGGTCCGATTTAGTCAAGGTGAAATCGACAGCGTTCTCGACTGCTGGTTGGACGCGGCGTCACAGCTTCCTTATGGGTTCACGTAATCAACTAACGAGAAATTTTTGACCCGTTCGCGAGTTCACGATGCATGGTCAATAATTTGGTGAGAACGTCTCACCGACACACAAATAGCGAGAAATGTCTCACGGTCTCTGGTGCGCTTGTTCTTGTACTCCATCCACCGGTCGATGTAAGCCTGTGTACGGCCGGCCGCAGAACAATTTGAGGTTTTGCAAAAGAAGCGCGGGTTGTCAATGGCTTCTAACGTGAAAGAGCAGACGACCACAAGTTCAGCTCGCGCCCGATCTCGCCATGGTGTCTGGAACGCATCTCCGACTGGTCTGTTGACCGCTTCCAAAAAGAGGTCCCTCGATTTCCGCCTGATGACGTCATAGAAGTGTCATGCTGTCGCCGGTCGCGACCCTGGCGGCGTCCCAGCAGCTGTGGTGGATGCGGCAGACGCTTGGCTCTGCTGCAGGTCGCCCTCCAGCGTGGCAGCCCACGGAAGCTTCGGCAGCCAGGAGTTGGAACGCCGCGGCGACAGCGACACTCGATTTCGCTCGTGCTTTTTGCCAGCATTTCTACGACCAACCGCCAGGATCGCGGCCCCCGTTAGCAGGACACTCCGGCTTCTGTGACGTCATATGTTGCCACTTCGGGACCGCTTTTGATGTATGGGTGGATAGGACGCTAATCTCACTTCGCCACGGCGCTCGGTTCGTAATCGTGGCAGACGATAAACTTTTGGGTCTATTAGCAGAGGACGTAAGGCGGTTTTATTTCCGTCTGCAAAAGGCACTGTAGACGAACCTGCGCTGTCATTGCGCGTCGCGCGATGACAGCGCAGCAGAGGTTGGTTGCACTATCTCTCCACGGGGCGCGGTACCGTCGGGGCGGAGATGCGCTCCGATATCAAACCGAAACTAAAAACTCGTCGAATTTGTACGGTTTTTCAGAAAGCCGTGAAATGCTTCGCGTGCCTTCTATCATTCTGCAATTTGTTGATTTAGTGTTTATTGGACGATGCTGAGCAATTTTCTAATTGAAACCATGCCCTTAAACACAATATTAAAAAAGTTAATTCCGCAAAAATAACTAACAATATAATTATCTCGGACTTTAATCATTTTCCTAAATAGGCCCCTGGCCCAGGACCAAAACGACACAAGCCTTTTTTTGTTGCGATGAGTAGTTTTCGCAGGAGCCATTTGGCCTGAGTTCTCTGAAACACCCTTATATATATATATATATATATATATATATATATTAGAACTCTGGTTCACCATTTCTTTTAAGGAAACACTTAACACATATCTGACACAAATTCAAGGCTGGATTCCACTGAGCTAAATATTGCGTCGTTTTCATCAACAAAAAATAAGGTATGCCAGTGTGAGCAGGCCACAAAACAAATGAGCAAGCGTTGCGTTTCTCTACGAAAATAGAGGATCTACAAAAATCGCAATCGACGAAATAATGTTATAGTTTACGGAATCAACGAACAGGAAGGGGAGACAGCCACATCTCTTGAAGCTTCCGTTCTAAAGGAAGTCTTCGAGAATAGACTGGGGTGAAGGTGGCCAACGTTGAAAGAATTCACAGGCTGGGGAAAAAAGGACCGCACAAGACCCGCCCTGTCCTTTTGCCGTTATTTAAAGGGGCCCTGCAAGGACTTTTTTTTACTGGTCTTTAATTTGCACCGAACCTGAGCCCGCTGAACGTAGTAACTTAATGGAACTTTTCTCGAAATTCGCTTTATTTTAAAAGTTATAGGCAAATTAAAATTACAAAAACAATCAAAAATAACCTCCCCCATGACGCCCTTGGTTGCTTGAGTGGCCGTGAACTAGAGGAGGGGTAGGAGCTCATCGAGCTTCACGGCTGCCGCACTCCGTGTCGACGGCGCGAGAGGGCGCCACTAAAGCATGTTCTGGATAGGCTGTATGCAGCGGGCGGCCAGAGCAGCTCTCATTGCATTTGCTGCGCGATGAAACACTAATTCGGCATGACATTTCATTGGCCCCAAACGACAGCAAACATAGGGTAAGATCAGTTCAGAATGGGAGCCCACTTCTGCGCTGCCATTCCGCGGATTTGAGAACAATAAACTGACATTAGGTATTTTTATTGATTTCTCAAAAGCATTTGATAGAGTTAATCACGTAATACTATCCACTAAACTAGAACATTACGGTTTCCGAGGAATCCCTGGCGACTTTCTAAAATCATACTTAACCCATAGAAAACAATGTGTTGTAATTAACGGAAAACGCTCTCCCTTGTAGGTGTCCATTCGGGAGTCCCACAAGGAAGTATATTGGGACCAGTGTTGTTTAATATTTACATCAACGATATAATAAATTACATTGAGTGCACAAATTGCTTAATTTACGCAGATGATACCAGTCTTTTTTTCCAGTCAAATAACATTAATGATCTCGTTAGTTTGGCAAATGTTACTCTGAATAAACTGCTTGAGTGGACAAGGGTAAACGTCTTAGAAATTAATGTTTCAAAACAAAAGCCGTACTATTTGCGCCTGTGCAAAAATTAATAACTCGCGATATTAATATACAGCTTGGATCAGAAATGATAAAAGTTACGAATGAAGCCAAAACACTGGGAATAACTTTTAATCAACATTTGCTGGAATGCACACGTGGACCGTGTTGCTGGGACCTTGGCAAAGGCTTGCGGTATACTTTGTAGATTTAGACAAATACTAACAACTAAAGTCAAGCTACTGCTCTACAACTCCTTTTGCATCCCATATAAAACTACTGCAACCTTGTCTGGGGAGTGACGTCGCAAGCTAACAAAACTAAGTTGCATTTATTACAAAAAAAGCTATTCGTCATATAGTAAATGCCCCATACGATGCCCACACAAAAGAATTATTTGCTTCACTCAATGTGCTTCCCTTCCAGCACTTATACAATTTTAATCTAATAATGAAATATAAACTTAGCATTAAAAATAACAATTCCACTTTATCAAGTTGTGTAACCTCAAAAGGCCTCATGATGCATCGTATAATATTAGAAAAAGGATTCCTAGCTGGTACCCTTTTCCCGCTACTAATCATGGGTTAGACAGGCTGCAACACCGCATGCCTAGTTGTTTAAACTATTTAGAGAAAGGAACCTTGATATACACACCATTTGTAAAAAAACATTGTAAGAACACTTTTTCACACAGTGAATAATTGTGCAAAAATTTTGTTATATTTGCTTTATATTTTTCCTGTATAGTATGAACTGTCGGAATACATGTTTTAATGTGCACGATGTCAGTATTAGTATATATTTGATGTAAATTGATTACATGTATATTTTTCATGGTTTGAATTTCTATGTATATGTCTTGTCAATTTTAAACTGTCGGTTTGGTTGTTTCTTATGCCAAGGTAGGAGCAGGAACCCCGTCAAGCTACTGTATTGTAGCTTTTTGTTCCTGCCCTGGCATTTTTTGTCCGACAAGGAATGTCAAATAAAAAATTTGAATTTGAATTTGAAACGGAAAACTGCAAGACAAAGCTTCTCGCCGAAGGCCTTCGGAACGCTCGAGCCGGTCGGATCCTCCCGTCCATTGGAGTGCTCAAGGCTCAATGCTGCTTGCCGGCAGCCTGCAACATTGAGGCACTCTACTGTCCATACGACCGCAGCGCCGCCGCGAACATCCGGGACCTTTCCGTGTCGGCGCCTGATCCCACTACCCTTTCTAGTATGCGCCACCTTTTCCACCGCTTGGTGGCGGGTATGTCGACGGGTCATTTCTTGTCTCCGCACTTTATAAACTGCACTCGTTTCTCTGATCTCAAAAACTGAACAAAAACTATTTTTATAAATAATTGAAACGGTTCGCGCCACTTATATTTTGCATTTCGACAAAAATTTTTTAGTGGCTCTGACCAGTAGTAAGCCCAGGACCAAAGACGTCACATTTTGCGCGCTTTCGGTACCGCGGGTCGCCCTCGTCGGTGGAGGAGGTTTCCGCGTCGTCCGGTTAAAATATGACGCGCTGATATTTAGTCACTCTTTCCGTGCCCGCTGGCTTGCCCACACCCCAAGAGACGTGGAAACCGCAAAAAAGGTAGACGCTTATGATTGCAGGGCCCCTTTAATGGTAATGAAAATCGTGCGCTGCTCATTACTGCAAAGAAACGTAAAGGATCACATACTTCATTATCGGACGACTATTCCGAAATATACAATTGATTAGAAAAACCACAGTCACGACGGCACAGTGATAAAGGTTTTCTTCTGTTCGACAAGTTAGAAATTAACAACGAAACGGGTACTCTGTGGGATGAGGAACAATGTCAGAGTTAAGCTTAAGGGTTCTGTAGAGAATCACATGAAGTGACCCCTCAAAAACAACAATTTTAAGTTCAAGCTTATAAACATCAATGCTCGTAGCATAGAAAATAAAGTAGAAGATTTAGAACAGATCTTCTTAGTGCATTCTCCGGATGTAATGGTGGTTAAAGAAATGTTATTGAATTCTAACATTCTTAACTCTGAAATATGTTCTCCTGAATACAACGTTCTTTGAAACCCCTCGTGATGACACGCTTATTTTTTCAACGAGAGATACTCCTACAGTTAAGATATATGACGAACTTTGAAGCTTTATTCTGCAAGGTGGTTGTTCAAGGAGTATCACTTATCATTTGTGCAATGTATAGGCCACCAAACTCTTCGTTCGATGTATTTCAAGGGTTGAATGATAGCCTAGAACAGTTCGTTGATTTTCGGGGTAACTTTATTTGGACAGATTTAAATTTGCCAAATATTAATTGGCCAGACTTATCGGTTAGTAGTGTTGATTGTCACAATGGTGAAATCCTGTTGGGTATTATGTTTTCACTTCATTTTCTACAGGTTGCTGAGGACTTACTAGAATACAGGGTACCTTTCACTTTACATTTGATCTTGTGTTTTTAAATAATCCACTATCTAACCGTGACTATCAATGTAAATTAATTATGGACTCTCAGATCACAAAATGATATTGATCATCACTATTCAGTTAGGTAAAATGAAAAAAACTCGGATCTTCACGTGGTTAGTGTACCGGACTTTTGCAAAGCGGACGATGAAGGCGTCATCGACTACCTGGAAGCGTCGTTGCATAATTTCACTTCATTTTGCAGCACTTGTGATAGAGACATTGATCAAATGTGGCTTCGTTTCTTGGACATTGTTCAAACTTTTGTCGCGCGATATGTGCCTTTTCGTCAAAATAAGATTAATGTAAAAAAAAAGATGGATTACTAGAAATATACTTTACCTCACGCGAAAAATTGCCCGAGTGGAAACAACTATTAGACATCAGGAAACAGCTGCCCGGAGACAAGTTATACAGCAATTAAGTACCAAATCGAAGGACATGATCCTTCAACCAAAACAATTTTTCTTTAACGCAACGTTGCGCTCATTTTTGACAAGTGCGCCTCAGAAGTTCTGGCGTTATGTCGCGTCTAACAGAAAGGAAAGTTTGGTTTCTGCTATTACCCCCGATGAATTTAACTCTTTTTTTTTTTATGTCTTTACGAAAGACGACGGCTTGCTCCCTGGGTTTAATGACAATACTTTTCCTGGTTTACAGAAGATAGAAATCTCGGAAGGTGGTATTTTTCATTTGCTAATAATGTTGAGCCAAAGGAAAGTTCTAGGCCCGATTCCTTGCCTAACGAGTTCTTAAAGCGGTATGCAGAATGGACATCAAAATATATATAAACTTTTTTTATGGGTTCTCTTCAATATACGGTTTTACCTGCTACAGTAAAAGACAGTAAACATACTCCCCATCCATAAATCTGGTGATCGTAATAATCCAGCAAATTACAGACCGGTTTCATCAACCAGTACTTGCTGTAAACTTCTTGAACATATAATGTTTAAACACACGATAGAATATCTCGAAATCAATCGTATTCTCATTGCGTCTCAACATGGCTTCGGGAAATACCTATCAACTGCTGCACAGCTCACAGTAGTAGTGTATTCGTTCGCTAGTACAAAAAATGACAGGGGAGAAACAGATATAATCTTCTTAAAATTCTCTAAAGCTTTGGACACGTCTCACATCCAAAACTTCTGCTCAAGCTCGCATCAATTTTCAAAAAACAAACAATTAATAAATTGCCTTGCTTTCTATTTAAATAATCGTTTCCAATATGTCCAAATCAAGGGAGAATCCTCCGCACAACTTCCTGTCACCTTAGGTGTACCTCAGGGATCGGTGCTTGGTCTATTTTTTTTAACGATATTTTAAAAGACATAAGGGTACCAACTAAACATTTTTGGCACATGATTGCGT
This sequence comes from Ixodes ricinus, assembly GCA_037355805.1. Taxonomy (NCBI): domain Eukaryota; kingdom Metazoa; phylum Arthropoda; class Arachnida; order Ixodida; family Ixodidae; genus Ixodes; species Ixodes ricinus. The sequence goes on along the minus strand of JAZHYW010063632.1, from coordinate 908 downwards.
TCTGTTTTGAGATATCCCAGCAGGATCAAATAAAGCTTTATAGTGCCCTACAAAAGGTAGATGAATAGGGAAGCATATGGCAGATGCCAATAAATTACGACAAAACTGTCGTAATTCACGACAAAACTGCCGCGTTTTTTTTCCACAACTCGGAAAAAATGTCCCATAAAATTTAACTATTCAGTGAACGGAAGAAAAATACAAAATGTAGACCATTAAAATATCTGGGCGTAATCTTTAAAGAGATACTACCTTGGAGCCGACATATTCATAATGTTGTATGCAAGGCTAGAAACGCGCTTTTTACACTTAAACGAACCCTTAAAGGGATACTTCAACGAAATTTGAAATATTCCCGTCGTGTTCAAAAATAGGTTGAATATGATCCACAATATCCGTAAATGACAATCGCCCGTTTGTATTTTGATCCTGGTGGCTGTATTTTTCGTTATAAACGGCCCACTCTGGCAAGCGCTCGGAGAAGGCCCAGCGCAATCGTGACGTAAGTCGTCTCAAACGAGCAAAGCCAGGCAAAGCTACGGCGAGGCTGACGTCGAGAGGATGGCCTAGTCGGTCCAGCCACCGAAGCGGCTGCTTTTGTATGAATTTTGAGTGACGGGTTAATCTTCTATAATCTTGTAGGGGACAATAGCGACTTCTGCGACACACAAAAGGATTCTCGGAAAGAGGGGATTTCCTCCTTCCACCCTTCTCTCGTCGTGGCCGGAGGCGAGACGACTTCCGTCACTAGCTGTCAAGGTTCCTAGACGAGCATTACAAACGAGGCGTTAGCGACATCCACCAGGTGCTCTTTGCTAATCGTTTAATTCGTTTTAAAATTCCTTTTCGAGACTTTTTTAACAAGATATTGGTATGTTCCATGTGATACTGCTCTTTTGAACACATAT